>BQNB010091680.1:8882-26810 GCA_026074375.1 Tanacetum coccineum
ACGAGGGTTTGTTTGGTTTATATTATCAAAACGACAAATAAAAATAACTTAAGTTTTAATAAATATTAAAACTGGATAACTATTATTTGGTGGTTGTTAAAATGGTTAAATAAATATAATATTTATTAAGTGAGTAAGATGAATTAACAATAAATGCGGTTAATGGTTATATAAATGCAATATTTATTAGTTTGTGAGTTTCGATATAACAACATGAATATATATGTCATATCTGATAAACGCGGGAGTTGAAAAAAAAAATGGAAACGTGAATACTTGCAACATATATATTATAACTAGAAAGCGCGTGCATTTGAAATATTGAAAAATGGGAAATATTTAAAAAAAACGCACCGATTTCATTCCCATATATAATTGATTAAAAAGGGAAGAAACGTAGAGGTTTAAAGAAAAACGGAAAAAACCCGTTTCACATAAAACAGGAAAAAGTTCCCCATGAAAGAAATTTTTATATTAAATTTCTATATTTAGTACTGGTTTTTTTACTAAAACTGTAATAATATTTTTTAGAAAAACCGAAATAAAAGGGACATTCAAGTTAAATACTTTATTAAGGTATAATTAAAAATATAAACTACAAATACCATAAAATTGACCAACGTGTGCGTGAAATACTAATAATTTTTTTAAACCAACAATGGAGTTTTCCCCCCGATTTAAAAATGTTTAGCTCGCCCGATTCCCCGTCCGAGGAAAATTGAACAAAAGATTAATAAAAAAATATTATTTTTAAAAATATTGATTTTAAATAATTATCCCAGCTAAAAGGGTTAAAACTAATAAAATATGTTTGTAAAAAAAAGGACCCCTTTTTACAAACATTGTTTATTTAACAATAAATTGGAAACTTTTTAAAAACGTTTAACGAACTTACTTTATAAAACAATGGGAAACCTATATTTTTATTTACGCGGTGGATTTTTTTCAGAACAACAAAGTCCCAAAACAAAGAAAACTTCCACCAGATCGTGGTTTTAAGAGCACATTCTATAACACACACACAACTACTCGACCACGCATATTCACGCCCCTAATAAACATAAAACAACCACGATCGGGGGGGGGGGAAAACTCATCTCTCTACTCCCAACTAACACCAGGGGGGGGGGGGGGGGAGGCGCTCAACCGCGTATGGTGTGTGCACAAACCGGACCACACCTCTAACAACATACTCTCCACATTACATAACACGTGCGCAAATCAACCACACACATACACAAAAAAAATTATATACTAGGAGAGAGAACCCAAAGTAACAAGTTTCTTATGTGTAAAGTAAATTTTGGGGTTCACCCCCCCACCCCCTTTTGTGAGGTTGAAATTGTAACTTACGGTTAATGAAAAGCAATAAAAAAAGGTTATGATATTCATATGTTATTTATTACACACACACACATCAACACATACTACTAGAATTATTTTACAAAACTAACACATGTGGAGGATATATCAACGTGTGCGAGCGAATTAAAAAAGAAAAAGATTCTCTCGTTAAGAGGAAATAAAAAAAGTAGGGGGGGGGGAGAACTATTCAAACTGGATAAGTGTATGGGGGGGTATGGTTTGGGGGGAGGGCACAAACACAAAGAGACCGTCTAAGGATCTCTCTCCATAAAACACGGAGGTGGAGAGACACTAAAATTTAAAGGGGTACCGCGCGCGCGCGCAGTTATTGAGAATTTGGAAAAGTCTATAAAAATTCTACACACATCAATCTTTATAAATATATAATACAGTGAAGTTACAACAAAAAAACAAGTTGCTGAGAACTTGTGCGTCTTTGATGGAGGTAACAAAGTCAATGTGATCGCGCGTGCGGTTGTCAATTCAACCGGGGGGATAACCCCAATAAACCACCATTTATCCTAAGGCCCTAGTGGGACCCTTTTAGCCCCCCCCCCCCGTTAAGTTTAAGCCCTGCAGCCTTTTCCCCCCCCCATCGGTGTTCCAAGTGCAAGCTTCCCCAAATCCTTCCTCTCCGTTTTATCCGTATTTGTGCCCAATAATTAATGGCCCCCTACCTATTCAAAAATCCCGTTTTTTTCCTTCAACATCAAGGGTGATTTCATAAGACCCCCAACGTTTTACATGTAATTTTTTACCATATATTTTTTTGGGGGGTGTGAGAACCAGGCCTTTTTGTTTGCAATTCCAATCACGTGGGGGTAATTTTGGGGTAAAATTTTTAAAACCTAACCTCCCGGTTTTTGAGAACATGCTTGTTACAAATTCAATTACGTGTTTGATTTAAACTCGTTACGTGCTCATTTTCAACTCGTCTGCATACATGTTTACAAACGCATTTACATGGTTGATTACCTGTTTGGTTTACATACTCATTTATATATCTCGTGAGGAGATACAATACCTGGTTTAGTTTTTAAACGTAAACGCATGCTATATTTTATGATATGGATTAGCTCCGGTTGTATGTTACAAGTAATTCAATGCTGAGGGTGTCCGGGTGGGGACATCCGGTGTAGGCACACGTCAAGTAATTCAATGCTGAGGGTGTCCAGGTGGGGACATCCGGTGTAGGCACACGTCAAGTAATTCAATGCTGAGGGTGTCCAGGTGGGGACATCCGGTGTAGGCACACGTCAAGTAATTCAGTGCTGAGGGTGTCCAGGTGGGGACATCCGTTGTAAGCACATGGCCATTGTTTATGTTAGCGACTTAGTTTCATGAACTTAAAGTAATGGTAATCATGGTTTTATACACACTTGAATAAAGTGGCAATACATATTTTGGATATTTGTGATCCAACTTTGACACGTACATTTTGGGACTATTTGGGGATAGAAATGGTCTTGCATATTTTACAGCTAATTGATTTCTAAAAATCATACATACATTTTGGAAGGACATTTAAGGATTTAAATGGTCACACAATTATTTTATGATACTGTAGGGAGACAGTAGTCATTAAACGTTTTTATATGACACTGTAATGATACAGTGGGCAGATACATTTATTGGAACTAACGTTTGTATTTACAAAAACCTATGAACTCACCAACTTTAATGTTGACACTTTTAAGCATGTTTTTCTCAGGTAAATTATATGCTCGGGTTTCTTGAAGTGCATTAGAGTCTATACATTCAAGCTTTTCATTGTGATGCAATTATGGGACAAATGTATATTAAATTCAAATTTTGATTAAATCAACAAGATTACTTTTCAAACGACACTTAGAGGTCGTTCTCTTGTATCTAGCGCTGTGTATTATGAAGTAGCACCCCAAAGTGGTATTCCGCTGCGTTGTCGTATTTTTGGGGGTGTTACACTATTTTCCACTTGCTCTCGAATGAAATGGTGACGAATGTCGATGTGCTTTGATCGTGAGTGCTGGACATTGTTACAGCAAAGATCACAAAAAGTGCATCACAACAATCATTTTCAAAGTGCATACAGCTACTTGCTTATGTGCTTACGTTAGTGGCTGGCATTATGTGCTTACGTGGCATACATATAATTATTATATTTATGTGCTTGCATTCTTTTCGACGGTATGTCGACCCCTACGCTTATTTATATAAGAAGAATTATTATATAAATACCAGAATATTTTTAAGACATTGTGAGATGTGCAATGGTCTCATTCTACTCGTCAGACATTGTGAGTTATACAATGGTCTCATTCCACTCGTCAGACATTGTGAGTTGCACAATGGTTTCATTTCGTCCTCGGGCATTGTAAGTTAAACAATGGTCTTAAGGACATTAATTTTCTTTCGTTTAGCTTTATACTATATAGTATTACACGAAAGACGTTATACTTTTTTATGGTTACATGAGCTTATTATAAATCTAAGTATTACCAAGTCTTGTATAGGGGGACTTTAATAGGAGGGATTAGATGATAATTGCTATGTTGACTGGTTATCGAGCTTTTACTGGTCTTACTCTAACCAAGGTTACTCATTCTCCTATCTTGAACTCCTAGGTCGATATTTTGGGTAGTTTTACTCTGTCTCCGAAAAGACTTTGGAAACCACTACTGGTCCCATTATCTCATAAGGCACATGCATCGTCATGTCATCCATCAACTTGAAGGTTATGTGGGTACGCGTATTGCACCGGGAATTATTAAGTAGGATGTTTATAATTTATTTATTTGAAAGGATTGGGACGCCTTTTCAGTTAAATAAATAAATTGTAAATCACCGAACCATAAGTTTATCAATTGATTTATTTACATAAAATTTTTAGGACGCCTCTTCTTTATTGCAAATAATGAAGTATAAATGTGTGGCTTAATAAAACGGTATCCGATTTGACACGAGTATGAACCCTAAATTCGGAAAATCGACCAGATATCTGTTGAAAGGGCTAGGACACATGTGTCTTGCTACTCGACAAAATCTAAAGGCCTCACTTGGAACTACTTTATCTCATTCTTGAGTTATTACTCTTGCCGTTGCAAATCCTCGCAATCATGAACGGTTCGTGGAACTAACAGACTTGTTACACACTTGAGCTAATGGAGCTGATTCATCGAACTAACGACTGAGTATCATAATCCGTCGTATATCGCATAAGCTCTTTCTTTTTTTTTTTCTTTTTTTTGTATTTTGCGATGCTCCTCTCAATTATTGAACTTATTTCTGGGGATATTGTTTCTCGGAGGGTCCTCACCCTCTGCATCCCATCACCGTTTGTCATAGTTATCGTCGTTATGGTTGCTGTTGTTGGGTCCTGGAGTGGCCCCAGATTTTACAAACTTTATCAACTAGGTGATGAAACCTACCTTGAACAAGATAAGCCTATGTCGATATAGCATTCAGTTGAATTATTCATTGCAGACCAATAGTACACCAAATTAAGTCATGATACTAATTAGTACTGCCAAGTAAGTTGAGTACTTACATCCATAAGCCACGTTGATGTGAATCATCAAACATTACAGATAGCAGAAGCGAGACCATGCCTTAAGACATTTAATGCCTTTTTAGGCCTAAACACAGCGACTCTACACTTTCTCCTTTGATGTGTTCACTATTAAGAGGCTTTCTTCAAAAAGCATTTATACCAATTATAAACCCTTGAAAAACGATGTTTCCTTAATGATTACTATTCTAATGGATTGGATATCTCTGGTCACCTAGCCGAAATTTAGTATATTAAAAAGAGGTGTCGAAACACCAGTTATTGTGCATTAACAAGTATCAGCGTCTATTCATCAGGTTAGTAATCTTAAGTCTTTTCTTAGACTCCACTAAGCGGATAACACAGATTTAATCTCGGGACGAGATTTCTTTAAGGGGTAGGTACTGTAACATCTGAGAATTTTCGGATTTTTAAGATAACGATTTTACCCCTTTGACTTTTAGGTCTGGCTTGACTTACAAGAACAACCATCTAAATCACGTTTTCACGGCTCGGACCCTAAAGCAATTCGTTTGAAAACGACATTTCCTGACAACTTTTCAGTTTTTGCCCGAGACCTGGAACGATCCGAAAAGGGATTAAAACAGACCGCAAACATTTTTCGAACAATATACAGCGGTGGCCGACACACAAAACAATTAAATTTGTTTTTAATTATTAGTATTTATTTAATAAAAAAATATTAAAATAAATTAGTCATCATTTGAATTAAAAAGCGTTGCGGATTTTGAGATAACGCGAATATTCGAGTTAAAATTCAATTTTTATTTCGGACAAGACGAAACCGGTTCACAAAATGAATAACAGATATTTTATTAAATGTTATAAAATATTTATGAAACATTATCAAGTAAATACTCATTTTCATCAGAAAAATGATTCGGAAAACAATGGCGCAAGTTTCAAGAGTTGAATCATCCGTTAAGTCATTCAAATGAGTCCCGAACCGCTTTTATCAAAAAGTATATGAAAAAGTTACACTTTTTACCCTAAACTATTTCAACTTGTCACTTGGGATTTAAAGTTTTAATATATATATAAAATTATATATATTAATTTCATTTCCATCTCTAACATACACACACACATGTATAATTCTCTCCCCCCCTCCATTATTTCCGGCCACCGGCACCGCCGCTGGAATCCGGCCACCGCCACCACGCCGCCGCCGGAAAACTTTTCCGGCGGGTTTTCGGTCGAAACTTAACGATTCTCATCCCGGATCTACCCATTCATCATACACACTCTCGGTCACGCGCCGTCACCAACACCACTCGACCGCACTGCCTCCCCATTCCCCACTGTTGTGTGAGACACCACCTCCCCTCGTACACCAAACTACATCATCATCGTATCATCCATCATTCATCCACCCCGTCACTCCATCTTCACCGAAAAACCACCACCACATACCGCCACTCCCAGGTGTGCGCTACCGTGGTTTTTAAACACCAACTAGGGTGCGTTTTGGGTTGTATAAACTACAAAAACGGTGCGTTTGGTTTCGGTTGTAACGGCACCAGAAGGAGCGTTTGAATTTTTATTTTTTTTTATTAAACAACCACAAGGCGTAGTGGGTGGGTTCGGGTTATGGTTATAACACCAAGGGGTGTTCGTTTGGTTTGTGGGGTTCACAGCCGGGTGCGGGTGGTTTTCACGAAAGGGTGCAGTTGGTTTAAAGATTTCACCAATGTTGCGTTCGGCTTTTGTTGTAACACCAAGGGTGTTTGTTTCGACGGGTCAGCCGCGGGCGAAGGGGGGGGGGGGGGGAGGTGGATGCGTTGGGTTTAGGTTTTGTTTATAGAAATTTAGGCGCGGTTTGGTTTTGGAATAGCACCAAGGGGTTTGTTTCGGTGGACTACCGCCACCTTGGGGGGGTGGTGGGTTGGCTGTCAACCGCCGGGGGAGGGGGTGTGCGTAGAGTTTGGTTTAGCGGGGGGGGGATACATTATAGGGGCGTTGTTGGGTTATGGTTTTCAGCCGGGGTAAAGGGTTGCTTGTTGGTTTTGTGTTCAAAACAGCCCGAGGGGCATGTTTGGTTGGGTTGGACAGCCGGGGGCGAGGGGGGTGTTCGTGGGTTTGTTGTTGGCAGCCGAAGGGGGGCGGCAGCCGCCACTATGGGGCGCGTTTGGCGGGCTGCCGCCATTATAGGGGTGTTTGTTTGATATGTATAACAGCCGAGAAAGGGGAGTGTGTATCGGGTTGGGTCTATTAACAAATTAGGGTGTGTTTGGTTTAGTTTATGGCAGTTAGGGGGTGTTCGTGTTGGGTTCGGGTCCAGGGCCACCATGCGAAATTGGGTGGTTTGGTGTTACAACGAAAAGGGGTGGTTCGATTGGTTTGTACTCCACGAAAAAGTGTATGTTGGTATAGCGAGACAACGAGGGTTCGTTTGGTTTAACGAGGAAACCACGAGGGTTTGTCTAGTTGATTAAATTGTCAAATAAAAATAATTAGAGTTTTAATAAATATTAAAACTTGGATGGAGATTAAATACTCATTGGTGGTTTTAAAATGGTTAAATTATATATAATATTTATAAGTGGGTTAATTTAGATATAATGATATATATATGTTATATCTATGAAACGCGGACATTTGAGATATTGGAAATGCAGATAATTACGATATATATATATATAGTGATTATAGGGGAACGACGAATGGTTATGGAAAAATGGAAAACGTTTTTAATCGGAAGAAAGTCTTGGCGAAAGCTTATATTAACGTTTATAATTAGTAATGGTGTTACTAAAGTTTCTATGATTTTAGAAGAAACTGATATAAAAAAGGACCAGTATTAAAAGTAACGCGTATCGGACTAAAATAAATAGTGATCATTAATAGAGTCGTACTATGACTTGAAAAAAAAAATGAGAAATGTTACATTTTCTATCTCAGTTATAAACTTTTAAGAATGCCACTAGTCTCATCCTTAGTTACTAGAAAGAAAGCCCAAGTAAATCTGCTATAATCATCAGTGACAACTAGACACTATTTCTTATTCATTAAGCTGCTCACAAAAGTTAGACCAAACAAGTCTATATGCAACATGAATAAAGGTTGAGTAATAGAGTTCTGAATCTTAGACTTACAAAAGGCTTTGTGTTGCTTTCCCTTAAGACAAGCAACACAAGTTTAGTCATTTTCAAAACTTTTTGTAGGTAAACCTCTCATAAGATTTTCCTTAACAAGTTTATTAATAGTTTTAAAATATACATGACCTAGCCTCCTATGCCATAGCATTGATTCATCAAGTGTGGTCTGTAGAAACTCTTCTAGCAGTTGTAATCTTTCAACAGTTGTAACCAGCAGCATTAACTTTTATACCAGCAGCACTAACTGTGTACAAGCGGTAGTAACTACTTAGAATATTTTCTTCATTCTTCATCAGCAGTACTAAGTTACACTAGTAGTACTAACTTTATGCTAACAGTTGTAACTTTACTTTAAGCAGTACTAACATATACTAGCAGTACCAAGTTACACTAACAGTAGTAACTTGTATACTAGCAGTATTAACTACTTAGTAGTATTTCTTCCAAGTCGCTGAGCAGTCTTAAATTTCCATTAGCAGTAGTAATATATACTAGTAGTAGTAACTGACAGTACTAACTACTTAGCATATTTTTTACTAATTATCACTAAGAGCAGTAAGTTATGCTTAGCAGCAGTAACTCTAACCTTAGCAGTATTAACTCCAAGGTCATCATGAAGTCTTTTGATCCTAACAATCCTCCCCTAAACTTGATATTCTTCTTCTAAATCTCAAGGTTCTTCATTAAAAGTCTTCACCATCACCAAGAGGATGCATTCAAACACTTCTAAGATTCGTGAGTTGTTTAGTCATGAGCTTAAGAAGTTGATAGCATGTCTCATTCCAATGGTCAGTTTGAAGCTTCTTGTTGAGCATTTTTATGATTGTTGCAGATGTGAGTGGATACTTTTTCTCTACCAGCATAAAGATATACAGATTCTAAAATCTCACAAAATGTACTCCACTTAAAGAAAATAGCTTCCAAACTGTCACATTGTATCATTGTAGATTTTTCCATACTTCACTTTCTACATCTGGTTCAAACATTACCTTCAGATCACTCCATAACACTCTTTCATATGCCTCCTATGGCCTTGTATTCCTATGTTTAGCTTTAACCAACTTCTAGAGTGTTTCTAGGTCTTCTCTGTTAATGTTCTGAAGCATCTTAATCATTGATGAGTACCTCCTTGAACTTCCATTAGCTCTGATGATTTGAAAGTATCCTATTTTTCCTTTTTTTGATGATTTTACAATGGTATAACATCAACTGCTATTTCTTATTCATCAACAACAATCTTCATATGCTTTTTCATCTCAGCTTCTTCTTGATCATCATCTATCTTTTGCTTCTTAATTCTTACTTGTTATAGCTTTGTGCCTGCTCTTTTAGAACTGCTTTCTTCTGCTCTTGTTACACTGCCTTCATCTTTCTCTTTACATCCTTTCACCACTTTAGAATCCATAGCTACAAATGAGTCTATCTAACCCATGGTCTTGTCAAAGGCCTTTTGAACTTCATTAAAGCTTTTGTTCTTCAACTGACTGTGAGTGAATCCAGCCATGTTCTTCAGATAGGTACACATTTGATTTCTCTTTTGAGCTTTGGTTGGTGGTTTTCTTCTCCTCTCTTCTACTCTAAGTCTTGCAAAATGTTTCTTTCTTTTATCTATGAGTTCTACAAACAACTTTGACTTTTCTTCAATAGTCAACTCTTCCTGCTCTTGTGCTTGTAATCTTGCAGCTAGCTCATAATCTACATCTATCATAGCTTGAACATTATCCCATTCAGCAATGTTTTCATCTTCTTCTCTTTGTTTTGCAAGCTTCTCTTCTTTTTCCAATTCAGCATTTAACTGAGCTTGAAGTTTTTGAGCAATTTCTTCATCAATCAAAATTTGTTCTTTATTTTTCAAAGGCTTCTCAGGTTCTATCATCTTTGCCTTGCCTTTGTATTTAGCATGTGGAAGTTGTGATGTTTGTAAAGATGATGTGGTTGTTCTAAATTCACTTGGCTCTTAAACTACAACTCTTCTAGACTTAGGTCTTGTAACAGCCATTGAAGTTGTTGTAGAAGCAGTTGTAATAGCCTTGGGTTTAGCTTCTTTGATTTCTATTAAGGTCTGAGCCAGAGTCAACTCATCAATAGTTGTTGTTGTAGCACTGGCAGTGGTAACTTCAGCAGTACTAACTACCTTTTCAACCTTAACTTCTTGCTCATCAAAAACTCTAGTATCAAACATTAAATTATCATCATTCCTCTCCTGAGCCTCATCAACCAAAGTAACCTTTGCATCAGCATCAAGATCAGCAATTTTCCTCCCCTGTTTGAATGCATCCTCTTGAGCACCCAAACCTTTATCTTTAGAGGATTCTATTCTTGCAGATCTACTAACCTTCCTTAACCTTTTAAGCCCTGGGGTGCTTGACTTATTCCTCCTCTCTAGCCTCTTGACCCTCTCATTTAATTTAGTAATCTCTGCAGCTTGAGAGGTCTTTGTGTTCTCTAAGTCAAGAACTTTTTGTGACAAGTTGGTACAAAGTTCCATCAATTCATTTAGTTTTAGTCTATCCTCACCACTGAGTAGTGGATCAGTAGAATGTATAGGTACATGCTCCTCATTGGCAGCCTCATCAGTAATAGGCTCTGTAGAACCACTGGGTTGAGGAACCTTAATGCCTTTCCTCTGTTTCCTCCTTGGCTGTTTCTTCTGAGGCTGTGATGTAGATGGTTGAATAATAGTGGGTGTGTATTGAGGATAAGTTGGTATTTCTGAACCCTCACCTAATTCTTTAGGAGCTTGAACCATCATAGTTTGAAATAAAGGGGTAACTCTCCCAGAAAAACCTTTTCCTTCTTTCTTCATATTAGCAACGACCTTCTTAGTGTGAGAAGGTGTAACATAAATTTCTTTATCTTTGGTCATTCCTTCAACTTGTTTATCCAGGAACACTTGCACAAACCTTTGATACATTAGAAATTTAACCCCACCCTCCAAGTTCTTCACTATATTAGCAAAAATGTACTTGGAAAAGTTGAATTTTTGGTTTGTGGCAAGACAGATGATAGCTGAGGCCATAGTGCTACTAAATTCGTTCCAAGCAGTAGTCTTAGCAACCAAGGCAGTAACAGAATTGTATGATAAGAAATTTTCCATTGAGGTAAAAAGAAAGCTTTATAGAATGTAAGCTTTTGTGTAAGATTTTCATACCTCATTCTTTCCAGTTCTGCAAAAAAGGTAGCATTGGGTAGACATTCAGTACCTTCAACATCTTTTAATTGAAGAGCTCTTCCTCACAACTCATCTCATGACGATTACCTTCATCTCCATCACTAGGGACTTGTATTTAGCATTCCCCATTTGACAATCTTTGCCTTGCAGTAAGCCCCAGAACTGCTTAATGCATGAAGTATATATGGTGGGATTCACCGTTAGCGCATAATTTGATAGAACTTGCATTTAAAAAATCAATAATTCCCTCAAACCCATTACTATTTCTTTTCGGTTTTCTCTAAAAACGCAAGACCAAAACTGTGAGTTTCATCACCAACTTTAGGTTCGACATTGTTTTTAGTTTTGATGAATTAATTTTACAAAATGAGTAGGGTTTATGATTAGAGAGTATATCAAAGTGTAAAATCGATCGAAGGAGTGATTTGAAACCCTTAGATCAAGGTTATTTATGAAATACCACTTAACGATCATTAACTTAAACTGACACTATTAACTAAGAACTGACATAGTAAGGTGTATGCCTGTTGGCATTAACCTTAACCAGCCAGTAGTAAGTTTTATTCCTAACAGCATTGAAATAATAAAAACGTGGAAGGTCATGTTGCAACACTCGGCAGTGAGTAAGTGGTAAGATGCCCTAAAAACATTAACTATAAACCAGTAGTGTAGTATGGTTTAATGCTAACAACATTAACTTTGAGTCACCAGCATTAACTCCAATTTCGTTCCAAAAAGCATTTCCATCATCAATTTTGATTCTCACAAGCTCTCTTTCTGTTTTTATTCTCACTATATCTCTTAATTCTTTTTCTCACTGAATCACTCTGTCTCTTTTTATTTTTACACATCTCTCTTTCTGTTTTTATTCTCACCAATTTCTCTCATTTCTTTTAGCTCACCAATTCACTCTATTTGTTTTTATTTTCACACATCTCTCTTTCTGTTTTTATTCTCACCAATTTCTCTCATTTCTTTTAGCTCACTAATTCACTCTATCTATTTTTATTTTCACACATCTCTCATTCTATTTTTCATTCTCACCAATTTCTCTCATTTATTTTAGCTGACCAATTTACTCTATCTGTTTTTAATTTCTCTCAATGCTCACAGTATTAATTATAACAGCAATACTAATTATACTTACCAGTAGTAAGTTAGGCCAACAGCACTAACTTGAATTTCATCATTAGCTGTTGTTCCATTCTATTTCAAGCATCATTTGTGCATAATCTACTGCATATTAACACAATTAACCTCCCTTTAATCAATACTTCAGAGGTTAAGCATTCCTATACTTGCAATCAGATATTGAAATATGCCAACATCAAATGCTTTTGTGAGCAAATCTGCAACATTCTAATATGTGTAAATCTTTATCATGTGAATAAGCTTTTTTTCATTAGATTCTTTGATAAAGTGATGTGTAATCTCAATGTGCTTAGTCTTTGAGTGAAATACATGATTCTTACTATGCAGATGGTGATTTCATTGTCAATAAAAATCTTGGTATTCATGAAATTGTATCTATAATCCAGCATTTGATTTTGAATTAAGAGTACTTGTCCACAGCAACTAGTAGCAGCCACATATTCTGCTTCAGTAATAGAGTTGGCAACTATAGTTTGCTACTTGCATTGCCATGAAATCAATCTGCTTATAAGAAATTGACAACTTCCTGTTGTGGATTTCCTGTCTAAACATGCACTAGTATAGTCACTATCAGAATAAGCTTCCGAATCAAATGGTGAATCCTTAGGATTCCAAAGGCCCAATTTAGGTTGACCTTTCAAGTATCTAAAGATTCTTTTCATAGCATGAAGATGTGAAACTTTAGGTGTGACTTGGAATCTTGCACAAGCACATACAGCAAACATTATATCAGGTCTTGAAGATGTTAAATACATTAATGAGCCAATGATTGATCTATATAAGTGAACATCAACATCTTCAGCTTCTGCATCCTTGAGCAATGTCTTTGAAGTCTCTATGGGTGTACTTGCTGTCTTCATAGTTAAAAAACCTAACTTCTTCAAAATTTCATCCACATACTTGTCTTGACTGATGAAAATCCCATCATCTTTCTGTGTCACTTGTAGTCCTAAGAAGAAAGTTAGCTCACCCATCGAACTCATCTAAAATTTCTTGTGCATCAATTTCTCAAACTCAATGCATAACACCTTTTTAGTAGATCTAAATATGATATCATCAACATATACTTGAACCAGTAGAATGTCACTTTTAACTCTTTTAATGAACAAAGTCTTATCTATCTGACCTCTCTGAAATCCATTGTCTAATAAATAGGTACATAAAGTCTCATACCAAGCTCTAGGAGCTCGATGTAGACAACATATTGCCTTTTCTATCTTATAAACTCTGTCAAGGAACTCTGGATCTTCAAACCCTGGAGGTTGACAGACATAAACTTCCTCTTCAATCTTGCCATACAGAAATGCACTCTTCATATCCATCTGGTATACTACAAAGTCTTTGAATGAGGCATAGGATAAGAACAACGTAATTGCTTCAATCATAGCAACTAGAGCAAAAACCTCATCATAATCTATTCCCTCTTCCTGAGTGTAACCCTGTACAACCAGCCTTGCCTTATTTCTAATCACAATACCTCTTTCATCTTTCTTGTTCTTGTACACCCATTTAGTACCAATGGCTATTTTGCCATGTGGTAAATCCACCAAGGTTCAAACCTATTGTAACTTGAACTGCAGAAGCTCTTCTTGCATAGCTTCTATCCAGCTTGGATCTTTTAATGCTTGGATTACCTTTTTGGGCTTTTCCTAGGATAGAAAACAAGCAAACAGACAAGTATGAAGGTCTTCATAAGTTTTCCCTTCATAAACAACACTAATAAATCCTTGTTCATTTGTAGTCTTTGTCATTCTCCTTGTCAGTACACCAGACTGTACATCACCAAACACATGATCAAGTGAATGATCTTTATGGATTGTTGTATATGGAATAGAAAGAACTGGATATGTGGTAGTAATGTTGCTAATGTCCACTTCTGTTTCATCACCAAAGAAATCAGCATGTGTGGCTGTAGCATTATCTTCCAAAGAAAAAATGTCTGGTTTAGTATTAATACTTGGCCTAGCAGTATTAACACCTTGAATACTATTTTCAGGCTTCTCTTGATTAGCAATTCCACTTTCTTTACATACACCTTCATTATCCTTCTTTTCAGCATCATTAGAAGGTTGTGGTTCATCATTACTAGCATTCTTTAAAGAAGAATCAAATAGTGAACCATTTTTCTACAGTGGCATCAATATGTAGTCTTGGCTAGATCCCGTCTCCTTGCTAGAATGACCTGCACCAATACTTTCTTCTGTACCTACAAGATCATTAGAGTTTGTACCTGCAATAACTGGCACATAATTCATTGATTTTGTTAGAACATCAATATCAAATAGCCACTTTGGTCCATCACCTACCATAATAGGCTTATCCTCCAAGAACCTAATATGTAAGTTTTCTTCTACTTTCCTAGTTCTAATGTTGTATACCCTAAAAGCCTTACTATTCAATGAGTATCCAACAAAGAATCTTTCATCTGACTTTCCAACAAACTTGCCTAAATAATCTAAGGTATTAAGAATGGTCACATGACACCCAAATGGTCTCATGAAGCTTAAAGTAGGTGTTCTACCTCTAAACAGTTCATAAGGGGTCTTGTTATGAGGCTTAACTACTAATACCCTATTCTACACATAGCAAGCAGTATTAACTGCTTCATCCCAAAATGTAGTAGGTAACTTAGAGTCAGCTAACATGGTTCTAGCAGCCTCAATTAGTGTCCTATTTCTCCTCTTAGCAACACCATTTTGCTGAGGAGTTCTTGCTACACTAAATTCCCTCTTAATGCCTTTTTGTTCACAAAACTCACTCATAACTCTATTCTTGAACTCTGTTCTATTGTCACATCTGATAATCTTTACTTTCTTATCAACTAGATTTTCTATCTTAGTTATAAATCTCTTAAGAATGCCACTAGTCTCATCCTTAGTTGCTAGAAAGAAAACCTAAGTAAATCTGCTTTAATCATTAGTGACAACTAGACAATATTTCTTATTCATTAAGCTGCTCAAAAAAGTTGAACCAAACAAGTTCATATGCAACATGAATAAAGGTTGAGTAATCGAGTTCTGAACCTTGGAATTACAAGAGGCTTTGTGTTGCTTTCCCTTAAGACAAGCAACACAAGTTTGGTCATTTTCAAAACGTTTTGAAGGTAAACCTCTCACAAGATTTTCCTTAACAAGTTTATTAATAGTTTTAAAATTTACACGACCTAGCCTCCTATGTCATAGCATTGATTCATCAAGTGTGACCTTTGCAACAAGACAAGTTAAACTCTTTTTAGGAACAATATTCTTTATATCAACACTATACATATTGTTCTTTCTAGGAACTTTAAGTAAAACCTGACTTTTATCAGCTAACTTAAAGTCAGGAGATAGAACAAAACATCCAGTGTCAGTGAAAAGAACACTGTTCTTTTTGTCACACATTTATAAAACAATAAAAAGGTTAAATTGTAACTCCTTGACAAAGTACACATCCTCAAAATCAAGCTTGCCAATTTTAAGAGTTCATTTACCAGTAATTTTCCCTCTTTTGGCTCCTCTCCCAAAGGTAACATATCCTCCATCAAATTCCTTGAAGTCTGAGAGATAGGACATGTTCCATGTCATGTGTCTTGAGCATCCACTATCAACATAGCCTTGATCTTCTTTTTATGGATGACCCTGCACATAAAAATAAGGAAATTAGTTTCCTTTGGGGACCCAAGCCATCACTAACTTGGATCTGCCTCGTGCATCAACATAATTATGTCTCTTCAAAGTAATTGATGCACTATTAAGTTTGGTAGGTCTCCAAACCCAACATGCTGAGGCCTTAACAGCATTAACCTGATTTGTCCTAACAGCATTAACTACTGCTGAATTTGGCCTAGTAGTATTAACTGCTTTTGGCCTAACAGTATAAAATTTTCCCTTAGTAGTATTAACTTTTTGGCAAAATTTTTTGTTAGTTAATGCTGTTCTTATTTGATAGGGCCTCTTTATAGTTGATTGTGCTGATTTAGAAAAACGTGACATTAGTCTAGCATTATAAACTGTAGTTTTGGGATGAGCAGTAACATGCCTAGTAGTATTAAGTGATCTTAGGCCAGTTTTCATTAAAACTGCTCTTGGAACTATGTTCTTGTGATCACTAGGGTGAGCTTGTTTAACAGAATAATTGTAATTCACCCTTGTATAAGTATTTTGTAATTCATCACCTTGTATAATATTCCAGAAACCACCCTTTCCCTTTGATGAGTAGTTATTGCCCGTTAGCCGCACATGTCAAAACTTCACAACAAAACAAGCTTTATTGTACATCACAAAGTCACTTTCTAGCTGTTGGGACTTCTGATTATTCTAGTTTCTTTGATTTCCCCTAGGACTTTGTGACCTATACATTTCAGCATACTTAACTGGTTTCCTAACTGGTTTTTCTTGTTGTTTAGGTCTAACAAATTCTATCTTAGCAACAGTAGAAAAAACAGTTTTCTTCTTTAATTTATCATCTAACACCAACTCGTCAACCAATGGGGCATCAAGAGATTCCCTAACCTCATTAGAAATATCTTCACTAACACTCTTACTAGTCTTAGGTCCATAGCCTTCAAACTCAGGCTGTTGGAACTCCTTTAGACCAGAGTTGGACAAATCAAATTTTAGGGGTAAAAATAACCCTGTAGAAGGAGGTGCAACAACATTATAGCTTATAAATCCCACACCCTTTCTACTTTTATCAGTTATATGACTCCCTATTAATTTGTCTAGACTCTTAGAAGCATTATCAAAATTTTCAATTTTAAGTTGATTGCTTTCTTTTTCTTGCTTAAGCTTTTCTAACTCACTTTTAAGCATGCTAATTTCTAAGTCTTTATATGAGATGTCTCTTTTAAAAACAGCAAGTTGCTCACAAAAAATAACCTCATTCTTTTTGTAAAAGACAAGTTGCTCTTCCACAGATGCTAACCCTCTTTATAAGTAGCTAAATTGACCTCAGATTTGTTAAGCTCTATTCTTAAATCATCAAGTTGAGTTTTAAGAGTTTGAAAGCTTTTTAGACAGGTTTTTGAACAACTTTTGTTAATCACTTTAGAATAGATCTTACTTAGCTTGTTAAATCTTAGTTGTATTGGATAGATCCAAGACAACTATAATAGAAACTAAGATTGTGAATACTACAAACTATGCGGAAACTTGTTTGTAATACTAAGAAGAACAATGAAACAGTAAAACAAGATCTTGCTAAACGTTCAATATATTGAACACAATCAAATTTACAAAATAACCTTGAAACTATGAATACTAACTATGAGAAATGAGTTCTAGATATATATCTCTAACTATGCCTTAGGGTGTCTTTTATACACCAAGAAACCCTAATGGGCTTACAAAACGCATCTACTGATAATGCATATCTATTCTTAATATATCTCATGCATATCACATTAGCAGTACTAACTATTATAACTAACAACACTAACTACATAACTAACAGTACTAACACTTTGTACTGGCATCACTAACTATTATACTAACAGTACTAATGACTTAGACTGTTTTCTTTATTCTTCAACAGCAGCAAAAACTTAAACCAGCAGCATTAAGTTGTAAAAGCCTCTAATTCCCAACAATCCTCCCCTAAAGTTATGATTTACA
>BQNB010091681.1:0-26810 GCA_026074375.1 Tanacetum coccineum
GGCAATTTATATTGCAATTTATACATGTCGAGCTTTAGTGTCATGAGCTTATGGAAACATAATTACTTTTTGTGATGTTTGCACGTGTTGTATTATCATACACTTGGAAATCTTGCGGTCCTACATTATATTTACATAAACATGTGAATTCACTAATTTTATGTTGACGTTTTAAAGCATGTTTTTCTCAAGTCAATAAGGTACAAGTGCAAGGGATACATTGGTGGTCAATCATTTTGAGATTCATGCATAAAGATTTAGAGGCATTACATTTTGGGGATATTTGTTATGTTCTAAAATCTTTTCATTTTCAAGATTGAACAAGTTAAGCCGTTGAGCTTTTGTATTAAACAATTTATGAAATCTAATGTATCATTTTCAAAACGACTTATTTAGAGGTCGTTCTCTTTTATTCTTATGCTATTGATCTATGTTGTAACGCTCCCCGACCCTTATTCCGCTGCGACCATATTTGGGGGTGTTACAGTATTGAGGTGTGTGTTAACGAACTCTCCTATGCAAAACTTTTCTCTACTCTCTCATTTCTCTCTACTTTAGATAGTATCCATACACACACTCTTTCTCTAGAATAATGGTTGTTTAGATTAGATTTGGTCATTACACCTGCGACCTTTCAAAACCCACTAGGTCCGCCCCTGATAATCGTGCTATGCAATTGTAACAAGCATGATAATAATGAGAGAAATTGGGTCAGGGAGAGAGATCTAATCCTTGTGGTTTATCCGAAATTACATGCTTGGTCATAAAACATAAAAAATTACACCAATGGTCCTTGTGGCTGTCAAAATTGGGTTGACCGGTCCTTTGACCGATTTCCCATCTAATTGCACGTTAACGTCAGGGGCATTTTAGTCCAACCACTTCCATAAGAGACCTCAGGGACCATCTTTGAAATATTTTGAAAGCAACTTTTTTTCCTATATAATCAAAATACAGAGCAACCCAACAACCAAAAGTCAATTACACCAAAAAAGCTCAATTCTTAGGAACCCTAATTGCCAACGATTAACCAAATGGTTAAAGGTAAGTGGTTTGTTGATTGTTTTATAAGTGTTTTTGTGTTTCATTTGCTTTGTTTAGTTATTAGTGTGCTAATGGTCCCTGGTTATATGCCTTCTTTGTTCCAGTATAATGATGTTTAGTTTGTTTAAGTGTTGTAATATGCCATGTATTGTTTCTACGTCTTATGTAATTTTCTTGGTCAGGTTCCCGCCTTTTTAATCGACTTGTTTGGAGAGTAGGAATGCCATCTGTTTGTATTGGTTTTTTTGTGTGTTTCAGTATATTGCCTTTCAAAAAAAAAGATAGAGTGCATAGATGAATGTTTTGTTTTGAGTATAATAATCTAGATATTTTGTAACTTGTTATGTTATTTGGTTCACTCATTTGGCGTAGACCTAGTTTTTTTTCAATTAATGGCATTGTTTTTCATGTTTATGCTATAAGATTAACCCATTTGACATTCTCTCATGTATTGACCTTTTGCTATCATTGTAGATGATAAAGGAAAGGGAAAGTTGAATTGCAAGTGTAAAAAATGCAGTTTTCTGATATTTGATCCAATTGACCCTCTCTTATGTATTGACCTTTTGCTATATTTGTAGATGACAAGGGAAAGGGGAAGTGAATTAGAAAAGGTTAGTTTACATTGTGTTGCATTGTTCTGCTATAAGATTGACCGAATTGAATCTCTCTTATGTATTGTTTTTTTGCTATCATTATAGATAAAAAGCGAAAGCTAATAGGAATTAAGGAGTTGGATGAACTTGAACAGAGGCTAAACAATGAAGAAGCACTTTTTTCAAGTTAAAAGATATAAGGTTGAAGCAAAAAGGTTAGTCAGTTAAAGTTTGCTATTCATTTTAGTATGACATTTTTGGAAATAGGGTCTTAAATGAGTAAATTTGATATAAATGATTCAATATAGTGTGTTTGGAAATGGAAAAAATAATGGTTGGTCTCAAAATGGGCAATGAGTATGTGTTTGGAAATGGGGTCTAAAATGGGTAAATTTTACATAAATGGTTCAATATAGTGTGCCATCACTATATTAAGTATTTGACCATGCTTTTAATCCTAGCACTAGATGATTAAGTGTTTGAGTATGATTTTGATTCTTTAATCCTATCATTTTTGTGCCCTCATTATCCTTATACATATTTGCAGAAGTGGTAATTATATCAGATGACGACACATCCCTTGATGCCCTTGTTTTCTCAAACAGTGATTCACAAGATTTTATGTTTAAAGATTCTAATGAAGATTTAATCAACTTTTTTCTGGTCGTGATCTTCAATGGCAATTTCCTAAGTAGACTCAGGAAGAAAAGCTAAAACCACTTGATGTCCCTATGAAGACTAAGGAAGAAGAGCCAAGACAACTTGATGTCCCTATGCAGACTGAGGAAGAAGACCCCATACCACTTGATATCGTCTACCCACATCCAGAAATTGCTTTAATGTGATAACCAGTTATTTTCCCAGGGTTAAGTATTATAAAATATTGTAGTTTCGTACTTTGAAGTCTCTCGAACTTGTCAGTTTTCCAGATGAAAGCTGGAAAGTTGACTTCTGTTGACTATTTTACGTAAAAGCGATTTTGGTTTAACCGGGAGTTTGATGGAGTATTGAGTTCGTAAATGAATCTCTTTTGATTCGTTTTTCTGTTTTAGAGTAGTTTTGAGGTTTTTTGTGCTTTCCGAGAAGTTTTTCCGTGAATGGCGAAAACTCGTCACGCAACGCGTACCGGCACGACAGTTTAATTAAATATGGAGATTTATGAGGTTGGGAATGTGTTAATGGATTTATATCTTTAATAAATTCATTTTATTGAAATAACGATGGTTTAAAGGCGTAAATCGTGAGTGTAAGATTTGAAAGTTATCTGAAAACGGTTATTTTTGTGAAATTCAGTAAAAGACCGTAACGGTCATAAAAGGTGAAATTTTGGTCAAATGCGAGTTTTCAAAACCTATTTTGAGGTTGGAAGTGTTATTAAATTGACGAGCAATGTTCGATCAAGTTTTGTCAAAAATTTGTATTTTTCGGTCCGGAGTCGGCCGACAACGGCTCAATTTGGATTTTTAGCAAATTAAAAGACTTAGATGTCGTGTGAATAACTCAGGTTTATGGAAAAATGATTTTTGACGCAATAAAAATATTAACTAAGTTCGGTTGGCGTTTTAAAGATATGAAAATTTGGTTTTTAAGTGATCCCGACACAAAAAGTTAAACCCGAACCCTTCATTGGATGCCATTTAGGCGTGTGCAAGCAAAGGGAACAACAAGGCTAAATTTTAGTTAATTTGTCCACCCTTAGTACATATTTATACTTCCATTCACCTCATATTCTCACATTCATGCACCATTTTGAAATCAAAAACACAAAACTCTCTCTTTTCCGGAGTTCGGCCGACAACGCCTCAAAATTGATTTTTGACAATAAAGAGATATAACGGGAATAACTCAGTTTATGGAAAAATGTATTTTGGACGCAATGAGAAACATTAACTAATGTTCGGTTGGTGTTTTAAGAATAGAAAACATGGTTTTTAAGTGATCCCGACAACAAAATAGTTAACCCAAACCTTCCTTGGATGCCATTTTTAGGCAGTGCAAGCAAAGGGAACAACAAGGCTAAATTTTAGCTAAGTTTTCCACCCCTAGTACATATTTATGCTTCCATTCATCTCATATTCTCACATTCATGCACCATTTTGAAATCAAAAACACAAAACTCTCTCTCTTTTTCCTCTCTATATCCGGCCGAACCACAAAGGGAAGAAAAACAAAGATTTTGAAGATTTTGGCAAGAACACGGGTTAAGAATATATTATTGGGTTGATAACTAGTAGTTTCGGGTTGTTGAAACAAGGTTTTGGTATTATTCGCGCGTCTTGATCGAACCAAACTCATCAAACAAGTAAGTTTTTATAAAACTTTGAATTTAAGTTGTACTTTTATAATTATAGTGATGTCTAGACGCTAGTTATACAAGTTGATCGTCAAAAATGTTAAGTCTTGATGTTTAAAAAGGGGTGTTTATTCGCGTGATATATATACGAAAGAATAAGGGTTTTGAGTTTAAACATAATGGTTGTTGTGGTAATTTTTTTTCATCTAAATGCTTATTTTTGAGCTTATGGCTTATTCTATAAGCTCATAGAGCTTATTTGGTTTTGTTGGGCTTTCGACGTGGGCTTGGCCTGTTGGTTTGGTTAGTGGGCTCGGTGTAGGCTTCGGTTGGCTAACCGAGGCCCACAGAAGGTCCGTTTGGTGTTTGTATGAGCGGATGGGGTTGGACAATAGTAGTACCACTCTATATTAACTATACTAGCGGAGGGGTTCCACAAGGGTGCGTTGGTTTGTTCGACCCAACAAGGATGCGATTGGTTTTGCACGGCCCAACAAGGGTCCGTTTTGTTTTGTTTCGGCCCTCTTGGCCCTTGGCTGATGATTTTGCATAATGGGCCGACCAATGGTTTTGGTTATTAATTTTAGGGATATTGGTTTCGGCTTATAAAATCAATAATACTTATTTAGTTTTTTTTGACTTATTGATATATATTATGAGCTTATAGCTTATTGTTTCGGCTTAATGAGCCACGGAAATATGTGATATCGGCTTATGTTTGGTTTGGCTTATCGGGCTTAAGGCCCATTGGGTTTCGATTTGTATTTTGGACTTAAGTGAAAAGATATGGATTAAGTTTTGTTATCGGGCTAAGTAATTAAGACCTTAATGGACCTTAGGGCCCAATAAAAAGGTAAATGGATTTGTGGATTTATAAACAGACTAAAAGGGATTTTGTTGGAATTGTTAGGTAAAAGAGGATATTTCGCTACGGTTTAATTAAGCGTGTTGCAAATATAAAAAAATTTATCGGAAAAGTCGAGTTTGTGAAAAGTGTTTGGATTAAGGTTTAAGACCTTGGATAATGTCATGTAAATGTACGGGCCAGGCCGAATTTTCGGAAGAATTATATGCTTTGAGATTTTTGCTAAAAGAGATAAAGTTTTTTTTTATATAATTTAATAAAATATAGTTATTTTACTTGAAAATTTAATGCCAGCGAAAGGGAATAATTCTATAAGTTTTTTAATATATTTATCAATTGAGTCGATTTATTTGAAAAGTAAAGGATAAATTTTCTGAGAATTTGGTGTCGAAACAAAGTTGTTGGACATATATAACGACAAAGGTTGTACCCGTTAGCCCGGATAATAACACCAAATAATAATAAAATATTATTTATTTTATTAAACCATCTAGTGTTTATGTGTATATATTATAATTTATATTAAATATATATATATATCATATGCTTTCGTAAGTATGGATTCTTTAGCTTTGGCTTTTGAGATCTTGCTCATTTCTTCTCGTCAGTTTTTCGCGGAGTATTTTTGGTCGATTGTACCATTTAACGGATTAAGGTGTTTGAGTCGTATGGTATTGGTGTCACGCTTTGCCAAGTGTTTTTTGAGTCTTTTTGCGTAATTTCCGTACAACCAAAAAATGAGATTAAGTGTTCTGAATAATGAGATAAAGTCTTGGAAATAATTAGCATGTTTGTGTGATGAGTTACGTTTATGATAAACAGTTCGGAATGTTATGATTTAAAATGGAATTTTGGATAAAAAAGAGATTTAGCGTGAGTAAATAAAACGCTTGTACAAATAAGAAAATTTTGTGGCGAGTAATTGATATAGTGGGTATATAATTAGGCATTGCCGGGTACAATGTGCGCTACGTAGAGATTGATCGGTTCTGCTTTATTGAGATTGTGCGTTTGCTTTTGATTACTGATTGAGTGTGAGTTCTCATAGCCCCAATTTCACAGTTTTCCGTTAGGGAAAGTGATACTCAAATGTGTTTGAAATGTTTTGAATTGAACTGTGCGAAATGTGGTTTTGTTTTTGGACAAGTTATGTGCTTATGACTGCTATGTGAATATTAAGTGTTTGGATCGGATGGGTACGCCTACCCAGTGATTTTGATTTTGGGAGCGGATGGGTACGCCTACCCAGGTTGTGTGAGGTCCTGCCCTAATATAGTGCTCCAGCTGGTAGGCCCTTTAGGTGCGTAGGTGACATATTATGATTGACTAGCTGCGGTGCTATGTCTTAGATTATTGTGATTGACTAGCTGTGGTGCTATGTCTTGGATTATTGTGATTGACTAGCTGTGGTGCTATGTCTTGGAGTGTATGCATAACTATTTCTATACTGTCATATAACACTATTGTCTACTGTTGCAGTTATTGACACAGCATTTGGGCTTTAAGGACAAACCTACGAGCTCACCAACGTTTAATGTTGACGGTTTTCGAGTAACCATTTTTAGATGTGTCAAAATCAAAGTATGTATTGTTTTGGAAGAGAAAAAGATGTAACCAAGGGGACTGGGTACAGCTAGGACCGTAGTTTTGGAATTATGTTAAGTTTTTAACCTGTAAAGTTTTGTAAACTTCGGTCTTATGAATGTAAATTATAAAGTGTGTGATCTTGTATCTTGTGTGATGAAATATATCGTCGCATCCCGTGTTTCCGCCATTAACGGGGTGTGACAGATTGGCATCAGAGCCAAGGTTATAAAGAATGCCAGTTTTTATAAAATAAAAAGAGCAACTATAACCAGAAAGTGAAGTCTATTTTTAATAAAACCTCGAACATGGCGAAAGTTGAATAACCCGAGCAGTTCATGGTATTATTCCTAAATTTCGCATAGCCTGATCAACTATGCTTAATTCATGAAGGACTATGAAATGATGGGGTTAGTTTTCTAAAGCTATGTTAGGGGGAGGGAAGGGAAGTGTGAATAGTGTGACCACCTGAAAATGATAGAATGTAAAGTGATAAGAACACTCGTGAGTGTTGAAATATGAGAATGCTTGCGAGCATTGGAATTGATTGGTTTGTGATATCCGTGTCGCCCTTAGTTGCGAGCATTGGAATTGATTGGTTTGTGATATCCGTGTCGCCCTTAGTTGCGAGCATTGGAATTGATTGGTTTGTGATATCCATGTCGCCCTTAGTTGCGTGCATTAGATTGTTAGATGATTTGTGGTATATATGTAGCCTTAGTGTTTGTGCGTACCGTATGATTGATAGTTTGATTGATGGTTCCATGCTGCCTTGGTTGTCATGCATTGGGTTGATGTTGATTAGTGGATACCATGTGGCTAAAGTAGTGGCGAACCTTTAATGAATAGTTTCGAATTTTGTTTTCTATTCGCCTTAGTTGCGCAAGCATTAGACGGAAGGATTGGCCTGTAGTTGCCCTATTGCCTTAAATAGGTTGCATATTGCCTTGAGGGTTTTAGTGGAAAATTGTCGCAGGTAGCGACGTGATTTGGTGATATGTTTTTATGGAGTATGTGTTTTGTGCGATGACCAGTGGTGCCCGTTGGTGCCAGGCTTGGTCGATGATTATCTGTTGTTCGTATTCTCCTCGATATATTTAATATATATATAAGGATATATATATATATATATATATATACGGTTACGGACGTCTAATTTCAAACATTATGATGATTGGTATATGTAAGCAATAATGATGCTGATAATTTGGATAAAAATATTTTGTACTTATACCCTTTTACCGTGTTATCACAGGATGTCTACCCCAGTGTTTGTTGACCCAGAGAGTTCCACCCAGGCTGACGGAGCTCAGAGCTCCCGAGTGCCAGTACCCTTGCCGGAGGACCCCTATGAGGCCATTAGGCAGGCTTACCTAGTTGGGACGGACACTGAGTCCGAGCCTATTGAGGACCTTGGGACTGAGTCGCCCGAGTCACCCCACGTTGTAGCATCACCCATTTCGTTCCCTGATAGTACACCACCTGTTGGTCATGTTGAGGAGTCAGAGGGTTCTGACACATCTGGTGCGGGATCCACGTCATCGGATTCCACCACACCACTTTCACCAGATCACCCGCTCACCCATGATACACCCGTTTTGGTTCCATCCCTTCGTAGGACCGCACGTATGGTCGTGCGTGTTCAGCCTACGATGTCACCTGGCTGCTCTGCCCGTATAGCGGAGGTAGCAGCTATGTCTGATGTAGCGTTCCGTAAGAGGTTTAGGTCCCCTTATGAGAGTTCACCATCCCCATCACCTACCCTTCCAGTCCGGAAGAGGTATAGAGGTACGTCTGAGCTTGTATTGAGTACTGATAGTGAGGCAGATGAGTTAGGAAATGAGGAGGATAGTTTGGATTCTGATAGTGGGAGCGAGGGCGCAGAGGATGAGGGTCCTGCTGCGGGGGATGAGGATCCCGGTATGAGGGATGAGGGTTTCGGTTTAGGAGAGGATGAGGCTGTACCTGAGGGTCAGCAGCGGGCAGCCCCAGTTGTGGAGACAGCTGTGGGAGAGCCTTTAGGATTGGGTTATGGGGCGCTGAGACGCCGAGAGTTAGCAGCTGAGGAGGATCAGAGGTATAGTACGTTTGAGGTAGGTCAGGGTTCTGGTTCTGCACCTGAGCCTGAGAGATTAGAGAGGGTGTCAGCATTTAGACAGCCCACACTCACCACATGGACAGACCCGGAGGACGGTACGATTTATATTGATGTTCCTACTTACCCACCACCAGCACCACCTGTACAGACACCACCTTCACCCGATTGGACGCCCGGTTCACTTCCTATTTCTCCATCACATTCTGATGTTCCATCACCCGTTTCATCACCCCTGATATCGTTGACCGTCCCATCACCTGTGGCTACCCCGACAGCCACCATCCCAGTTGATGAGGACCAGTTCATAGAGGTAGGAGCCCAGTTAGAGCTTTATGGGGGTATACTTCAGGACCATACCCAGCGTTTAGACGCGCTGCCACCCACCTTGTTTGCAGAGATTGATAGGGATGTGAGAGAGTTATACACTAGATCAGGGGCAGTTAGGGATGAGATATTTTCTCAGAGGTATCGGCTCAGGAGTTTGGAGCAGGAGCAGGAGAGAGCTGTTATGACATTTGGAGCTTTGTGGAGGCCCGTGCTGGCATTGGAGGCATGGGCAGGACACGTAGACACCCGGATGGCGAGTATGTCACGGGCAGGATATGATGACCATAGGTTGGTTCATGATCTGTTAGTACAGCAGGCTGCTCTGCAGCGTGAGCTGCAGGAGATGAGGGGACGAGTTACCGCTTTAGAGCAGGAGAGGGATCGTAGAGAGCAGTAGATGATATGAGATTTGGTTAGAGTTTGTGTATAGCATTAAACCGAGTAGCGTCGGTTAGTGTTGGTGTTTCGATTAAAAAGGTTTTCCTTAAAAGTAGTAGTTGTGTCTTTTGTCGATAGGCAAATTATGTTGAAATCATTGTCATGATAGTGGAGAAAGCATCGTTTGACGATTGTTCTACTAGAAAAATTTACAAAAGTTAGAATTAGTATCGGAATGAATGGATAAGATTTGAGATGCGATTAATTGTTGTGTTAAGACCGTCACCCATTTCCTTGTTAGGACTGGCATGCGATGATATTGGTGTAAGTTCCATGAGTTTAGTATGTATTCAAGTGGATCAATTTTACCATTTCGTTAGAAATACTAATGGGAAGGTAAGAGACTGTGAATAGTCTCGAAGGAATTATTAGAAAGAGATGTAGTGATTCAAGCAGAGACTTAATCATGTTTTGTGCATGTAGGCTTATGAGGATTGTTTAAAACCATTTGAGTAAAGTAAAAATTGAGGTACTCGTTGAGCAAGATTGACTGTGATTAAGTTTTAAGCAGGTAGTGATGAGATTTAATCTATGAGATGGCCTTCCTGAAAGGATAGCGCCTGAAGTGTTTGACCAAGTAAGGTTTACTTGGGGATTCTGAGCGAGTAAGTGTTAGTGAAGTAGAGTGTGAGTCGTGTTGTGTAGGACGTATACCTTGTAGGGTTAGTCCCGTTGGTTGAATAACCAGAGAGATTTGGCAATGCCGATTCTGATCGATTTACCGTCACTTTGAGGATGGGATCATATCCTGACACCTGACTGAGGCAGTGAGACCTAGAATAGAGGAAAATTGTGAAGTTAAGAAGTAATATGAGAAATTATCGTGATATTGTAAGCGAATATGAGTTGACCATGAGAAAGTCTAGGAATGGGCTGTGGAAAGATTTAGTCTTTAGGAGGATCGAAAGAAGCCTCGTTTTAAGGGACTAAACCTTAGTGATTGATGTGATTCTTAAAGGAATGGAATTTCCTATTAATGATGTGAGTTGATAAATTGAGTCGAATTTCAGGGCGAAATTCCTTTAAGGGGGTGAGACTGTGATAACCGGTAATTTTCCCAGGGTTAAGTATTATAAAATATTATAGTTTTGTACTTTGAAGTCTCTCAAACTTGTTAGTTTTCTTGATGAAAGCTGAAAAGTTGACTTCTGTTGACTATTTTGCGTGAAAGCGATTTCGGTTTAACCGGGAGTTTGATGGAGTATTGAGTTCGTAAATGAATCTCTTTTGATTCGTTTTTCTGTTTTAGAGTGGTTTTTAGGTTTTCTGTGCTTTCCGGGAAGTTTTCCCGTGAATGGCGAAAACTTGTCACGCAGCGCGTACCGGCACAACAGTTTAATTAAATATGTAGATTTATGAGGTTTGGAATGTGTTAATTGATTTATATGTTTAATAAATTTATTTTATTGAAATAACGATGGTTTAAAGGAGTAAATCGTGAGTGTGAGATTTGAAAGTTATTAGAAAAACGGTTGTTTTTGTGAAATTCGGTAAAAGACCGTTACGGTCGTAAAAAGGTGAAATTTTGGTCAAATGCGAGCTGTCAAAACCTATATTGAGGTTGGAAGTGTTATTAAATTGATGATCAAGGTTCGATCAAGTTTTGTTGAAAATTTGTATTTTTTGGTACGGAGTCGGCCGGCAACGGCTCAATTTGGATTTTGAGCAAATTAAAAGAGTTAGATGTCGTATGAATAACTCATGTTTATGGAAAAATTATTTTTGACGCAATAAAAATATTAACTAAGTTCGGTTTGCGTTTTAAATATATGAAAATTTGGTTTTTAAGTGATCCCGACACGAAAAGTTAAACCCGAACCCTTCCTTGGATTCCATATAGGCGTGCGCAAGCAAAGGGAACAACAAGGCTAAATTTTAGCTAAGTTTTCCACCCTTTGTACCCATTTATGCTTCCATCCACCTTATTTCTTCACATACATGCATCTTCCAAAAATTTGAAAACAAAATATTCTCTTCCTTTTTCCCTTGTGGTTTCGACGAGAACACACACACACATAAACATTTGGTTTTGAAGATTTATCAAGAGCGGGGTTATAAGAATTGATAGTGGGTCATTATTGGATTGAACACAAGTTATTGCATAAGGTTTTTGGGTCATCCTCTCCGCGTCTAA
Organism: Tanacetum coccineum; assembly: GCA_026074375.1. Lineage (NCBI taxonomy): Eukaryota > Viridiplantae > Streptophyta > Magnoliopsida > Asterales > Asteraceae > Tanacetum > Tanacetum coccineum. Next base: position 11,380 of record BQNB010091681.1, read on the forward strand.
AACTCAAACCGAACTCATCATTTTGTAAGTTTTTCTAAAACTAAAACTTTATTGTACTTCTAAGCTTCTTATGGTATGTTAATACTAGTTGTACAAGTTGATAGTCGAAAAGGTTAAGTCTTGATGTTTAAAAAGGGGTGTTTATCCGCGTGTTATATAAACAAAAGAATAAGGGTTTTGAGTTTAAACATAAAGGTTGTTGTGGTAATTTTTCTTTTCATCTAAGTGCTTATTTTCGAGCTTCTGTCTTATTCTATAAGCTCATTGAGCTTATTTGGTTTCGTTAGGCTTTTGACGTGGGCTTGGCCCATTGGTTTGGTTAGTAGGCTCGGTGTGGGCTCGGTTGGCTAACCGAGGGTCCGTTTGGTTTGTTTGAGCCCAACAAGGGTGCGTTGGTTTGTTCGAGCCCATGCCCAACAAGGATGCGTTTGGTTGGTCACGGCCCAACAAGGGTCCGTTTGTATTGTTTCGGCCCACTTGGCCTTGGTTGTTGATTTTGCATAATGGGCTCGGCCCAATTGGTTTTGGGTTATAAATTTTGGTTCGGCTTATTAGGCTTAAGGCCCATTGGGTTTCGATTTGTATTTTGGACTTAAGTGAAAAGATATGGATTTAAGTTTTGCTATCAGGCTAAGTAATTAAGACCTTAATAGACCTTAGGGCCCAATAAAAAGGTAAACGGGTTTGTGGATTTATAAACGGACTAAAAGGGATTTTGTTGGAATTGTTAGGTAAAAGAGGATATTTCGCTACGATTTGATTAAGCGTGTTGGATATAATAATTTTATCGGAAAAAGTCGAGTTTGTGAAAAGTGTTTTGGATTAAGGTTTAAGACCTTGGATAATGTCATGTAAACCTACGGGTCATGCCGAATTTTCGAAATGAATTATATACTTAGAGATTTTGCTAAAAGAGATAAAGTTTTTTTATAATTTAATAAAATATAGTTATTTTACTTGAAAATTGGTTGTTGGGTTAGGTGTATTTCGTTAGTATAGTTGGATTTTCTTCTGAGTTGTTGAGTATATGTGTTTAGTATGTGTTTATTTTTGTTTTTTAATTTAAGGTAGTTTTCCGTGATTATTTGATCTGCTAGAAGAAAAGGAGGAAATTTCTTTAAGTTTTTGATATTTTTTATCAATGTGTCGATTTAATTAAAGAGTAATGGATAGTTTTATGGGAGATTTGGTGTCGAAATAGAAGTTGTCTGGGACTATTTTAACGACAAGGATTTTCTGACGATAAAAAGGGATTATGTCGCTATGGTTTGACATAGCGTATTGAAAAGTGTTGATGTTGTTTGAAAAATTCGTCGATTTGCTAGAAAATGTTTGGTTAGGTTTAATTACGTTGGAAATAAAGTATAAGAATAATGGGTCATGCGAATTTTCGAAAAGAATTATAAAAAACCCTTTTAAGTGACTTTTGCTAAAAGAGATAAAGTTGTTTTTATAATTTTAAATAAATATAGTTATTTACTTGAAAATATATGCAAGCGCAAAAGGTGTAAATTCCTATAAGGTTTTTTGATATATTTTATCAATGCGTCGATTTATTTGAAGAAGTAAAGGATGAGTTTTATGGAGATTTTGTGTCGAAATAGAAGTTGTTGGACATATTTAACGACAAAGCGTTGTACCCGTTAGCCCGATAATAAAACAAAATAATAATAAAATATATTTTTTTTATTAATTTATCCAATTGTTTTGTGTATATTATTTATATTATAAATATATAGATATATATATTATATATTATATTGTATTTATATAATATAATAATATATATATATATATATATATATATATCATATCGATTTCGGAAGTATGGATTATTTAGCTTTGGTTTTTGAGCTCTTGCTCATTTCTTTTCGTCGGTTTTTCGCGGAGTATTTTTGGTCGATTGCACCATTTAACGGATTGGGGTGTTTGAGTCGTATGGTATTGGTGTCACGCTTTGCCCAAGTGTTTTTTTTAGTCGTTTTCGCGTAATTACCACACAACCATAAAATGAGATAAAGTGTTGATAATGAGATAAAGTCTTGGAAATAAGACAGCAGTCTTTGTGATGAGTTAACGTTATGAGTAAACGAGTTCGGAATGTTATGAATTTAAAATGGGATTTTGGGATGAAAATGAGGATTTGCGTGAGTAAAGACGAACGCTTGTACAATAAGATAATTTTGTGCAAGTATTGATATAGTGGGTATATATTAGGTCGTTGCCGGGTACATTGTGCGCTTGCGTAGAGATTGATTGTGTTCTGCTTTATTGAGATTGTGCGGTTGCTTTTGATTGCTGATTGAGGTGAGTTCTCGTAGCCCCACTTTTTACTGGTTTTCCGTTGGGGGAAAGTGATACTCAAATGTGTTTGAAATGTTTTGAATTGAACTGTGCGAAATGTGGTTTTGTTTTTGGACAAGTTATGTGCTTATGACTGCTATGTGAATATTAAGTGTTTGGATCGGATGGGTACGCCTACCTAGTGATTGTGATTAAGGGAGCGGATGGGTACGCCTACCCAGGATTTTGTGAGGTCCTGCCCTAATATAGTGCTCTAGCTGGTAGGCCCTTTAGGTGCGTAAGTGACATATTGTGATTGACTAGCTGTGGTACTATGTCTTGGATTATTATGATTGACTAGTTGTGGTGCTATGTCTTGGATTATTGTGATTGACTAGCTATGGTGCTATGTCTTGGAGTGTATGCATAAATATTCACTGTCATATAGCACTATTGTCCACTGTTGAAGTATTGGCACAACTTTTGGGTTTAAGGTCAAACCTACGAGCTCACCAACATTATTGTTGACGTTTTCGAGTATCATTTTCAGGTGTGTCAAAACAAAGGTATGTGATTGGTGTTGGAAGATAAAAGATGTAACCCAAAGGGACTGGGTAGAGATGGACGTGGTTTTTGAATTATGTTAAGAATTTAACCTGTAAAGTTTTGTAAACTTCAGTTTTTTGATTGTAAATTATAAAGTGTATGATCTTGTATCTTGTGCGATGAAAGATATCATCGCATCCCGTGTTTCCGCCACTGACGGGGTATGACATTTTGAGACCAATATCTAAAATGGACATTAATTGGACTAGGTCATGTTCGAACGTCGTTGCATTTGCTTGTTTGATCTTGGTACTGTCACCTTGTTGAGGTGAGTTCTCGTAGCCCCTTTTTAAATCTTTTCTGTTGGGGGAAAATAATACTCAAATCTGTTTTGAACTGATTTTATGAACTTTGCAAAAGTTGATTTGTTTTGGGACAATGTTATGTGCTTATAACTGCTATATGAATGACATAAGTTTCGTAGAATATGCTGTGTGGATCTGTTATAGCATGGATTTGCTATGGTTTGAAATGATATGTGATCTTTCGCCATATATATAGCTCCAGCTGGTAAGCTTTAGGTGCGTGTGAATTGAGAATTGAGGACATTGCGTGGCAATGGTCCACATGGATGTGGATTTGATAGCATGAAATTGCTATGTTTGAAATGGAATGTGTTGCATGTATTCACTGTCATATTGAAGAATTGTCCACTACTTAAAATATTGGCACAACAACTGGGTTTCGTCAAACCTACGAGCTCACCAACTTTATTTTGACCTTTTCGAGTATCATTTTCAGGTATTGAGAATGATCAGTGAAGCTGAGTTGCAAGTTTTAGCAGACCATAAGAGAATCCTGTATGAATTATGTTTTGAGAGACCTCGTATTGACTATCTATGTTGAACTTAAGAATTTTTAAAATTGTTGTTTTAAGACTAGTATGGACCCCTGCATGGGTATTTGGTTGTAATCGTGGTGACTATTTGAAGTGTTCTTGTTGGGACTTCACTCACACCTGTAATTGAGGTTGATGATCATCATGACACTTTTCATTAATGCATTTTAGTTTTCTCTATCGTGTACCTTGTGTTATGATTGATCATTCCTCGTCGCATACCCGTGTGTCCGCCTATGTCGGGGTGTGACAACAAATTCAGTTTCGGGTTGGATATGAGTTTGGCAATCTGAATCGAAAACCGAATTCATATACATATTTTTTTTATATTTATATATACATAAAGACCATTGCAAATTTATCCTAATATAAAAATACAATTTTTATGTTTGAAATAATTTTTTTTCTAAATATCTATGTAATTATTTTATTTTAATTTTTAAAAATGGTGAAATTTGGGTTATTTGGGTCAACCCGAAAACCAAACCGAATTCAAATTCGATTTTTGATTCGGTTCGATTTTCAGGTTGATAAATTTTTTTTAACCAAACCAATCAACACCCCTATTATTCTACTAATAAGAGGAAGAAGAAAATAAAAAAACAACCCAAAAAGAAAAAAAAGCCAACTTCAAGGGTTACATGGTCGGACAATACACTCGGGCCAAAAGAAGCCCACAAAAAGCCCGCTACCTATCTGTCTGCTAGTATAACGCAATTGTCTGCTAGCATAACGCAAATTAGGATATAGATTTCGTTTCGTCGGTTTTTCGCGGAATATTTTTGGTCGATTGCACCATTTAACGGATTTGGGGTGTTTGAGTCGTATGGTATTGGTGTCACGCTTTGCCCAAGTGTTTTTTGAGTCGTTTTCGCGTAATTACCACACAACCATAAAATGAGATAGAGTGTTGATAATGAGATAAAGTCTTGGAAATAAGACAACAGTCTTTGTGATGAGTTACCGTTATGAGTAAACGAGTTCGGAATGTTATAAATTTAAAATGGGATTTTGGGATGAAAATGAGGATTTGCGTGAGTAAAGACGAACGCTTATACAATAAGATAATTTTGTGCAAGTATTGATATAGTGGGTATATATTAGGTCGTTGTCGGGTACATTGTGCGCTTGCGTAGAGATTGATTGTGTTCTGCTTTATTGAGATTGTGCGGTTGCTTTTGATTGCTGATTGAGGTGAGTTCTCGTAGCCCCACTTTTTACTGGTTTTCCGTTAGGGGAAAGTGATACTCATATGTGTTTGAAATGTTTTGAATTGAACTGTGCCAAATGTGATTTTATTTTTGGACAAGTTATGTTCTTATGACTGCTATGTGAATATTAAGTGTTTGGATCGGATAGGTACGCCTACCCAGTGATTGTGATTAAGGGAGCGGATGGGTACGCCTACCCAAGATTTTGTGAGGTCCTGCCCTAATATAGTGCTCCAGCTGGTAGGCCCTTTAGGTGCGTAAGTGACATATTGTGATTGACTAGTTGTGGTGCTATGTCTTGGATTATTATGATTGACTAGTTGTGGTGCTATGTCTTGGATTATTGTGATTGACTAGCTATGGTGCTATGTCTTGGAGTGTATGCATAAATATTCACTGTCATATAGCACTATTGTCCACTGTTGAAGTATTGGCACAACTTTTGGGTTTAAGGTCAAACCTACGAGCTCACCAACATTATTGTTGACGTTTTCGAGTATCATTTTCAGGTGTGTCAAAACAAAGGTATGTGATTGGTGTTGGAAGAGAAAAGATGTAACCCAAGGGGACTGGGTAGAGATGGACGTGGTTTTGGAATTATGTTAAGAATTTAACCTGTAAAGTTTTGTAAACTTTAGTTTTATGAATGTAAATTATAAAGTGTATGATCTTGTATCTTGTGCGATGAAAGATATCATCGTATCCCGTGTTTCCGCCACTGACGGGGTATGACATTTTGAAACCTATATCTGAAATGGACATTAATTGGACTAGGTCATGTTCGGACGTCGTTGCATTTGCTTGTTTGATCTTGCTACTGTCACCTTGTTGAGGTGAGTTCTCGTAGCCCCTTTTTAAATCTTTTCCGTTGGGGAAAATAATACTCAAATCTGTTTTGAACTGATTTTATGAACTGTGCAAAAGTTGATTTGTTTTTGGGACAATGTTATGTGCTTATGACTGCTATATGAATGACATGAGTTTCGTAGAATATGCTGTGTGGATCTGTTATAGCATGGACTTGCTATGGTTTGAAATGATATGTGATCTTTCGCCCTATATATAGCTCCAGCTGGTAGGCTTTAGGTGCGTGTGAATTGAGAATTAAGGACATTGCGTGGCAATGGTCCACATGGATGTGGATTTGATAGCATGAAATTGCTATGTTTGAAATGGAATGTGTTGCATGTATTCACTGTCATATTGAAGAATTGTCCACTACTTAAAATATTGGCACAACAACTGGGTTTCGTCAAACCTACGAGCTCACCAACTTTATGTTGACATTTTCGAGTATCATTTTCAGGTATTGAGAATGATCAGTGAAGCTGAGTTGCAAGTTTTAGCAGACCATAAGAGAATCCTGTATGAATTATGTTTTGAGAGGCCTTTGTATTGACTATCTATGTTGAACTTAAGAATTTTTAAAATTGTTGTTTTAAGACTAGTATGGACCCTTGCATGGGTATTTGGTTATAATCGTGGTGACTATTTGAAGTGTTCTTGTTGGGACTTCACTCACACCTGTAATTGAGGTTGATGATCATCATGACACTTTTCATTAATGCATTTTAGTTTTCTCTATCGTGTACCTTGTGTTATGATTGATCATTCCTCATCGTATACCCGTGTGTCCGCCTATGTCGGGGTGTGACAACAAATTTAGTTTCGGGTTGGATATGAGTTTGGCAATCTGAATCGAAAACCGAATTCATATACATATTTTTATATATTTATATATACATAAAGACCATTGAAAATTTATCCTAATATAAAAATACAATTTTTATGTTTGAAATATTTTTTTTTCTAAATATCTATTTAATTATTTTATTTTAATTTTTAAAAATGGTGAAATTTGGGTTATTTGGGTCAACCCGAAAACCGAACCGAATTCAAATTCGATTTTTGATTCGCTTCGATTTTCAGGTTGATAAATTTTTTTTAACCGAACCAATCAACACCCCTATTATTCTACTAATAAGAGGAAGAAGAAAATAAAAAAAACAACCCAAAAAGAAAAAAAGCCAACTTCATGGGTTACATGGTCGGACAATACACTCGGGCCAAAAGAAGCCCACAAAAAGCCCGCTACCAATCTCTCTGCTAGCATAACGCAATTGTCTGTTAGCATAACGCAAATTAGGATATAGATAAATAAATAGTAATAACTAGTGCTTCAAAATGAATTATCTCATACTAGTGCTTCAAACTTAATTATCACATATAAAAAAGTTTAATAATTGAATAATAGGTTATGTACTTGTTGATTAAACATAATTCATGTCTTTAATTTGGATATTTGCGGCTTCCTCAAACAATGTCAAGGGTATGTATATTCAATCATTTTTTTCCAACAATTAGAATGACTTGCTTTTAATATTTAAATAACTTATAAAGAAAAAAATCACAAAACAATTAATAGAAAAACTGACATGTGATTCTCTTGTAAATGCAAAACACAAAAACTATTTGTCAAAAGAATACACAAAAGAAAAGCTGATTCTCTTTTAGCGTTTATACAAAAGAAAATGAAACTTTATCTTATAACAATTGGAAGAATAACAAAATTTGACTATAAAACTTGAGAGTTGGGCCTATTTTTAATACAACTGTACAAAAATTTGGTGCCCCTACAAGAATATGGGCCATGTGCAGTTGCTCATACTGCACAGCCAATATCTGGGCCTGTATTCGTGCACATGATACACGTCGTGTATATACTATAACAAGTGGAATTGCGGTTCGCGCGTTGCGGCAAGCGTGTTTATAGTTTCAGATTTTTCTAACATGTCGGTTAAATCGGTTGAACCGAGAATATGAAAACCAAAAGTTTGTACTAACCCAATTACCAGTCATGTAAATTATGAAAATTATGGTCAATATTATGATTCAAGAAACATATTACGCACAGTATAACAATCTCACTTAAATAAGAAACCTTGTTTGTTACATTGATCACATCAAATTACATAACAAATAATCATTCATGCATTATGTAATAGAACACTGTATGGAGAATAACGATGAATCATTAAAAAAAGTTACTTAACAAAATGACAGAAGTAATGCTTTTCCTCGATTCATATTGTTTGTTTAACAATCCATCACTATCTCTATGCTATGAGTTTTACCAAGAGTATAATGCGATCCTTCTTAGAGGGTGTTTGTTTCGGCTTATATGTTGGCTTATGAGCTTATTTGATTTCGGCTTATATAACATAAGCCTCATTTTTCTGGCTTATTTTGAGATTTATGGGCTTATATAAGTTTATCATATCGTAATAAACTTTCGAAAAAAACCCAAAACTAACAAAACTCTCAAATATCTAATTTTAGAATTTACGAACAAAAAAAACTAATCTGGATGATTTCAACTCAAACCAACACACAGTCGCTAGCTGCAAAGGGAAAACATACCTTTACATCAAATAGGATCGAGTATAAACGCTGGCACCAAAAACCCTAACTCTTCTGTTAGCGAATCTTCAGGCAAAAAAAAAACAAAAATCAAAGTATCAAACCCCAAATCTCATAGCATGTATGTGTGAGTGTCTAGAAGAGTAAAGTAAATATGTCGTCTGTGAGAGATAACTGCATTAAAAAAAGGCAGGGCCGGACTTATAGAAGCCTAACCGGGATCCCAACTTTTGGGCCGAATCAAAACTACATCGTTTCAACCTTTAATTGAGTATATTTACGAGTCAAAAGTTACCTCGCGCGTTGCGGCGGGGCTGCTTTTTCGTGATTGTTGTTTATCACAAGTGATTGTTGAAGATGAGTAATAGAAGTGAGAAAATTGGCAAGGGACTGTTGAAGATGAGTAATTGATGTGAGAAATTGGCCGCAAGAATTCATTGATAGTTGTGATAACCGGTAAAATTTCCAAGGTTAAGTATTATAAAATATTATAGTTTTGTATTTTGAAGTCTTTCGATCTTGTCAGTTTTCCTGATGAAAGCTGAAAAGTTGACTTCTGTTGACTATTTTGCGTAAAAGCGATTTCGGTTTAACCGGGAGTTTGATGATGTTTTGAGTTCGTGAATGAATCACTCTGCTTTATTTTTCTGTTTTAAAGTGATTTTGAGTTTTTCAGTGCTTTCCTGGAAGTTTTCTCGCGTTTAGCGAAAAATCATCACGCAGCGCGTACCGGCACGACAGTTTATTCGAGTGTGGAGATTTTATGAAGTTGGGAATGTGTTAATGGGTTTACTTATTTAATAAATTCATAATGATATGATAACGTGGTTTAAAACGTAAATCGTGAGTGTGAGATTTGAAAGTTATCAGAAAAACGGTTGTTTTCGTGAAATTCGGTAAAAGACTGTAACGGTCGTAAAAAGGTGAAATTTTGGTTGAATATAAGTTGTTGAGACTTATTTTGTGGTTTGATGTGATTTTAAATGGATGAGCGAGGTTCGGTTGAGTTTTGTCAAAAATTCATGTTTTCGGTCCGGAGTCGGCCGATAACGGTTCAAAATGGATTTTTGTAGCAATTTAATGTGATAAGTTTCATGTGAATAACCCAGGTTAATGGAAAAATAATTTTAAACGCAATGAAAATGATAACTAAGTTTGATTGACGTTTTAAATAGATGAAAATTAAGTTTTTAAGTGATCCCGACACAAAAAGGAAGACCCGAGACCCTCCCTAGGATCCAATCGGTCAAAGATGGCAAGAGGAGACCAAATGGCTATTTTTAAGCTAGCATGTCTTGCATATTACCTTTTTTATTCCACCACCTCAAACATTTTTGGTTCATGCACCATTTTGAAAATCAAAAACACAAATCTCTCTCTCTCTCTCTCTATATATATATATATATATATATATATATATATATTCGGACGAACCCAAGGAAGAAAAAAAACAAAGATTTTGAATATTTTCACAAGAACACGGGTTAAGAATAGTTAGTGGGTTGATAGTTAGTAGATGCGGGTTATATAAAAGGTGTACTCGTTCCTTTCGCGTCAAAACCGAACCAAGGTTATCTAAACTTGTAAGTTTTTCTAAACTTTGTTAAAAGTTGTACTTTTGTGGTTATTATGGTGTTAATACACTAGTTGTACAAGTTGATCGTCGTAAAAAAATCGAATCTTGAAAACGAAAAAGTGTAAAAAGGGGGTGTTTGTGCGTCGGCTGAAAAGGAAAGAAAGAAAGGAATTTTGAGTTTAAATAAAATGGTTGTTGTGGTAATTTTTCATTTTGTGAAAATGCTTAAAATGGCTTATTTTGAAGTTTTGCTTATTTAATAAGCTAGATTATAGCTTATTTGGGGTATGTATGTTTTCGGCTTGGGCTTGGCCTAAATAAGGGTCCGTTTGTTTGTGTGGTCCGGCGCCAAGGTGGGCTTGACCCACTTGGTTTGCTTATTGGACTTGGTTAATTGATTTATATATTTTATTTGTATATATACATATATATATATACATATATATATATACATATATATATATATACATATATATATATATATACATATAATATATCGTACCGATTATGGAAATGTGGATTATTTATCTCTGGCTTTCGAGCTCTTGCTCATTTCCTTTCGTCAGATTTCCGCGGAATATTTTGGTCAATTGTATCATTCAACGATTTGAGGTGTTTGAGCTGTATTGTATCGCACTTTGACCAAGTGTTTTTGAGTCGTTTTCACGTAATTACCACACAACCATAATATGAGATAAAGTTTTGATAACGAGAGAAAGTCTTGGTAATAAGATGATGGTTTTTGTAATGAGTTAACGGTATAAGATAACGAGTTTGGAATGATATGAATTTGAAATGGGATTTTGGGATGAAAATGAGGATTTTGCGTGAGTAAAGTCGAACACTTGTACAATAAGATAATTTTGTACGAGTATTGATATAGTGAGTATATATTAGGTCGTTGCCGGGTACATTGTGCGCTTGCGTAGAGATTGATTGTGTTCTGCCTTATTTGAGATTGTGCAGTTGCTTTTGATTGCTGATTGAGGTGAGTTCTCGTAGCCCCACTTTTTACTGTTTTTCCGTTGGGGGAAAATGATACTCAAATGTGTTTTGAAATGTTTTGAATTGAACTGTGCGAAATGTGGTTTTGTTTTTGGGACAAGATATGTGCTTATGACTGCTATGTGAATATTATGCGATGCATGATTTTTTGGATCGGATGGGTACGCCTACCCAGTGTTTGTGAGATTATTGGATCGGATTGGTACGCCTACCCAGTATTTGTGTGATTATTGGAGAGAATGGGTACGCCTACCAGGTTTATGTGTGGTCCTGCCCTAATTTTAGTGCTCCAGCTGGTAGGCCCTTTAGGTGCGTAAGTGACATATGGTTATTGATTAGCGGTGATGCTAAGGTTGTTTGCATATATTCACTATCATATAGCACTATTGTCCACTGTTGAAATATTGGCACAACTTGTGGGTTTAAGGTCAAACCTACGAGCTCACCAACATCATTGTTGACGTTTTCGAGTATCATTTTCAGGTGTGCCTAAACAAAGGTATATGAATGGTATTGGAAGAGCAAAGATGTAACCCAAGGGAACTGGGTCGAGATGGGTTTTGATTATTCAATTTTGTCAAGTCTTAACGTGTAAAGATTCATGTAAACCCAAGTTTTATTATTGTAAATTTTAAAGTGTATGATCTTGTATCTTGTGCGATGAATGGTATCGTCGCACTCTCATGTTTCCGCCACTGACGGGGTGTGACAGATTGGTATCAAGAGCCAAGGTTATAGAGAATGCTGATTTTTATAAAATAAAATAAAAAACGCAACTATAACCGGAAAATGAAGTCTATTTTTAGTAAAACCTCGAACATGGCAAAAGTCAAAATAACCCGAGCAGTTCATGGTATTTTTCCTAAATTACGCATAACTTGATCAACTATGCTTATTTCAGGAAGGACTATGAAATGATGGGTTAGTTTCCTAAAGTTATTGAGGAAAATGATACCCAAGTGTGTTTTGAAATGGTAGTGATTGATCTGTGTGAAATATGGTTTTGTTTTTAGGATAAGTTTGTCCGTATGACTGCTATGTGAATATTATGTGTTGTATGATTGTTTGGAGCGGATGGGTACGCCTACCCAGTATGTGTGTGATTATTGGAGCGGATGGGTACGCCTACCCAGGTTTGTAGTTGGATCCTCTGCCCTAAATTTTAGTGCTACCAGCGTAGGTCCATTAGGTGCGAAGTGACTAGCGTGATTGCTCAGTTGTTTGCATAATTCACTGTCATAAAGCACTATTGCCACTGTTGAAAATATTGACACAGCTTTTGGGGTTTAAGGTCAAACCTACGAGCTCACCAACATTATTGTTGACGTTTTCGAGTATCATTTTTAGATGTGTCAAATCAAAGGTATGTGAATGGTATTAGACGAGAAAAGATGTAACCCAAGGGGACTGGGTCGAGATGGTCATGATTACAGTATTTTGTCAAGAATTTAACTTGTAAAGTTTTTGTAAACTCAAGTTTCATGAATGTAAATTATAAAGTGTATGATCTTGTATCTTGTGTGATGAACGGTATCGTCGCATCCCGTGTTTCCGCCACTGACGGGGTGTGACAGATTGGTATAAGAGCCAAAGTTATAGAGAATGCTGATTTTTATAAAATAAAAAGCGCAACTATAGCCAGAAAGTAAAGTCTATTTTAGTAAAACCTCGAACATGGAAAAAGTCAAATAACCCGAGCAATTCATGGTATTTTTTCTAAATTACGCATAGCCTGATCAACTATGCTTAATTCAAGAAGGACTATGAAATGATGGGGTTAGTTTTCTAAAAGTTATGTTAGAGGAGGGAAGGGATGTGTGAGTAATGTGACCACCTGAAAATGAACGGATTAAAGTGTAAGAACTCTTGCAATGTGAGATAGAGATGATTTTGATTTTACGATTGTCATGCTGCCAAGTAGAAGTAGTTGCGATGCCTAGAGAGTATAGAGTAAAAATTAGTCGCAGTAGCGATGATTGATTTATTGGTGTTGGCCATGCTTGCCCTTAGAGTAGTTGCGTGTTGCTTGAAATTTTTAAGGATAGTTTCTCAAGTAGCGAACGTGACATGAGAAATGCTGTTTGTGGATTATGTGTTTTATAAGTTGTTGACCATTTGTGCGTTCGGTATTAAACCTGGTCGGAAGATAATCATTGATCGTATTTCCAGATAGTATATAATATAATATAAGGATATATATAAATTATATATATATATATATATATATAAAATACTAAATATATATATATATATATAATATAATATATATGATATATAAATAATCTATATTATATATATTCGGCTACGAAACGTCTAATTTCAAATGATATAATATTTGTATATGTAAGCATAATAATGCTGATAATTTGGATAATAATATTTTATACTTATACCCTTTTATTGTGTTATCACATGATGTCTACCCCAGCGTTTGTTGACCCATAGAGTTCCACCCAGGCTGACGAAGCTCAAAGCTCCCGAGTGCCCGTATCATTTTCAGAGGACCCCTATGAGGCCGTTAGGCAGGCTTATTTGGATAGGACGGACACTGAGTCTGAGCCTTTCGAGGACCCCATTGATACTGAGACACCTGAGTCACCCCTCACTATAGCACCACCTACATCACTACCTAAGAGTACTCCACCCATTTTGGTTCCTATTCTCCACAAGATCGCACGTATGGCTGTGCGCGTTCCACCTGCGATGTCATCGGGCCTCTCTGCCAGTATGGCAGAGGTGGAAGCTATGTCTGAGTTCGCATTCCATAAGATGTTTAGGTCCTCTTACGAGAGTTCTCCATCTTTGTCACCGCCAGACCTTCCTTCATGGAAGCGTTATCGGGGTACGTCTAAGTTAGTAGAGGATAGTGAGGAGGATGATGATGAGGAGGATGAGGAGATACAGGAGAGTTTGGATTCTGACAGTGTGAGCGAGGACGCAAAGGATGAGGGTCCTACTGCAGAGGATGAGGATCCTGCTGCGGGGGACAAGGGTCTTGCTGCGGGGGTCGAGAGCCCCGATACGGATGATAAGAGTTATGGTTTAGATGATGAGAGTCATGGTATGGATGATGAGAGTCGTAGTTTAGACGATGAGAGTCATAGTGTAGAGAGTGATAGACTTGGTTTAGAGGAGGAGGAGGCTGTACCTGGGGGGTCAGCAGCAGGCAACTCTGATTGTAGGGACAGCTGTGAGCGCGCCTTTAGGACTTGGGTATGGAGCGTTGAGGCGCCGAGAGTTAGCGTTAGAGAAGGATCGTGTATACAGTACATTTGAGGTCGGACAGGGTTCTGGATCTGCATCAGAGTCTGAGAGACCTGAGAGGGTGTCAGCATCTAGACAGCCCACACCCACCACATGGACAGACCCGGAGGACGGTATGGTTTATATCGATGTTCCTGTTTACCCATGACTAGCACCACCTGTACAAACACCACCTTCACCGAGTGGATGTCTGGTTCACTTCCTATTTCTTCATCACCTTTTGTTGTACCTTCACCTGTTTCATCACCTATAATACCACTGACTGTACCATCACCTGTAGCTACACCCGCTACAGCTGAGACTGAGGGATTTTTGACTAAGTTGGGAGCTCAAGTCAAGATGCAAGGGGATTGATTCGTAATCATGGAGTATGATTGGAGGAGCTATCGCCTGCTCTGTTTGAAAGGTATGATAAGGACATAGGAGAGTTATTTACTAGGTCAAGGCGGTTAGGGATGAGATTTTCTCCCAGAGGTACCGGTTTAGGAGTTTAGAGTAAGAGCAGGAGAGGGTTGCAGTGACATTTAGAGCGATATGGAGACTAGTGTTAGCCATGGAGTCGTGGGCAGGTCAGATGGATGCATAAAGAGCAGCTCTGTGGCATGCCATTAGTGATATGCAGGGAAAGAACCAGGACTTACGGTTACAGCTTGCTGAGGAGAGACGTGCGCGATTAGAGTTGGATGAGGTTGTTGACAGTATGAGGAGAGGGCAGGAGCCCAGAGGAGGCGCGTAGAGTATATGAGGTTTGGGCTAGTAGTTTGTGTATATCACTAAACTGGGTAGCATCGGTTAGTGTCGGTTATGATTAGGAAGGTTTCGTTTTGTATTGATAGTTATGACGAATCATTCTAGTCATTAGGTGATTTGTATTGAAATCGATTCGTGATAGTGAAGGAAAATTTTGTTCGATATTTATGGATAGCAGTATTTTGTGTTGTTTCGTGTTAGTTCGAGAGCGTAGTTTTGCCCGTGTGGAAGTGCGTTGCGATTGGTTGCTCGTGATAAAGCGGATACCCACTTCCTTATTAGGAGTTGACGTACGATGTAGTTAGTATATTTTGTAAGCTGGAAATGTATTCGGGATGATCGATTATACCATCTTGTTAGGAGATCTAATAGGAAGGCAATAGACCATCATTTGTCACGAGGAATATTGGAAAGAGTTGTGATGATCAATTGAGAAACCTGATCATACTTTTGACTGTGTAAGCTTTTGAGAGGTATC
>BQNB010091682.1:0-24649 GCA_026074375.1 Tanacetum coccineum
GCTTCAAAATACTTTGAGGTATCTTAGATATGATATGAGAGTGTATGTAAATAGGTTATATAAATTTTTTATGGATTGTTTGGGAGGGCTTAGTGAGCCGTGACCCTTAGGAGAGAAAAGAGGAAGAAAATGAATTGTTAAATGTAAAGAGTTTATGATATTACACTTATGAATGCATGTTATTTATATAAGGTACTAGTCAAAGTAAGGAAAACAAGACCAAAGACCATTGACTAGTCCAATGGGGGGGGAATAGTGGGCGGCATGGTGAGGGAAATGGGGGAAAAGATAGTCAAATTTACTATGCACTAGCTATGCCATACTTCATTAATGGATTGTGTTTCCATGTTTCCTAAAAGAGACATCATCCCATGGAATTAAGGGATGATGTTTCTAGTTTCTTTTCTTATATAAACTTTGTATAACTTGTGTTTTTATAAAAGAAAGTGTAAGTGAAACTTTTGTATAAAAAGTAAAGTGTAGTTTATTTTTATAAAAGTATACTTGTAATGTCTTTGTTATTTTGTACATATACATTTATATAGGACATGTATATGTATGCTCATATGCATAAAGTTTCATAAACTTTGATCGTTGTATAAAAACGTAGGTATTTGTTGAAGCGTAGAAATATTTTTGAGGTTCCGGGAGTGCCTAAACGCAATTTATCGCGAAACGTATACACTTTACGTATCCGATAAATATAAAATGAACAAAGTTAATAATTATTTTCAAAATAATTATATAACCCTTTCTTGATGTAAACATTTAATTGCTTGATGCCCGTTTACATTGAACGCTAAGTTTTAGCTTACGCGATTTAAACTTAATTCATGAAATTACAAGCAAACGCGTACAATACAAAAGGTACATTGTGGATTTATCGACGTCGTCAATGACTTGAAAACACAGGGTGTTATATTTCTAATGAGATTAGGGAATCTCCTGATGCCCTATTGGTTAAGGAGTTGGTGTCAGATGATAAGTTAGAGAAGAAAACTATTTTTCCTACTGTTGCTAAGATAGAATTTGTTAGACCTAAACAACAAGAAAAACCAGTTAGAAAACCATTTAAGTATGCTAAAATGTATAGGTCACAAAGTCCTAAGGGAAATCAAAGAAACTGGAATAATCAGAAGCCCCAACAGCTAGGAAGTGACTTTGTGATGTACAATAAAGCTTGTTTTATCTGTGGAAGTTTCGACCATGTACGAGGCTGACTGCAATTACCATCAATGGAAAAGGGTGGTATCTGGGAATAATTATACAAGGGTGAATTACAATTATTCTGCTAAAAAGGCCCACCTTAGTGCTTAAAGGAACATGGTTCCAAGAGCAGTTTTAATTAAAACTGGCTTAAGATCACTTAATACTGCTAGGCCTGTTAATACTGCTCATCCCAAAACTACAGTTTATAGTGCTAGACCAATGTCACATTTTTCTAAATCAACACAATCAACTGTAAAGAGGCCATATCAAATAAGAGTAGATTCCGCATACTCTTTAGTATTCACAAAGTTTCTACCATAGTTGTTTTGGATCTATCCAAAGTAACTTAACCTTTATAAGCTAAGGAATCGATCTTAAGTTGGGATCAACACGTTTGATGAGAACAAAACGAATTGAACCACCCGCTCTTATAAACTTAATTAAAATTTTAAAGTTTAAGACTTTATTAGTATTTATTTCACTAATTATTTAATAAAGTTTTAAGCTTTATCAACTAGTAAGCTAGGTAAAAATTTAAAAAGCTTGAAACTTTAATAGTGAAACTAATTTATAAGAACCATAAGCTCCTCGCCTTAAATGATGGAAGGATGAAATTATAGATAAGATAAGAGAACAAGAGATTAGGATAAATAAGCTATAAGCTAAAACTTCTTTTAAGATCTAAATAAGCTATATAAAAAAAACTTTTGTAAAAAACTTTGATTAAAACTATAAACTATTTATAAAACTAGATCTAAAAGTGAATAAGCAATCAAAAACTTTAACAACTAATAAGCTTTTAGAACTACTAAAATACATAATAAGCTCTTGAAAATAAGGGTGCTCAAGACTTAAAGAATAAGCCGAGTAAAAGACTCATGACACCCTTTTAGCATTCTAATCGAGCATAAGATAGAAATAAGCAACCGAATAAGCAAAAACAAGAAGAGAAAATGAAATAAGCAAAAAGCTTATTTGGATAATATGAGCTTAGATCTAAATCTAATAAGCCAAAAGAAGGCTTATTCAAAGTAAGAAATAAGCAAGGAGAAAGCTAGAAGCAACAATAAGCCAATAAGCTAGAGAAAAAGAAAAGAAAGGTAAGAATAAGCCATAAGAAAATAAGCACTTTAATCTTCAAAACATCTTCATTAATAAGCTACGATTTGATTACAATAAGCTAATAAGCTTTATAAAGCTTTTACAAAATCTTAATAAGCTAAAAAGACATAAAAATAAGCTACTAAAAAGAAACTACACTACTAATTTTTATAACTAAAAACTAACCTATACTAAATCTACTATACTACTACTTTTATAAACTAAATCTCACACCCCAAAAGTGCACAGCTGCGTCTCATTTAAATAGCCAAAGTGTAGGAGGGGCAAATTCATCCTTTTAGGTGATTAGCTAATAAGAGCTCCAGATCTAGGGGTATTTTGGTCATTTAGCACCAAAGCAAATCATCAGCTGTATCCTCATTCATGCCAGCTTTCATTATACTCGATCCACCAATCTAATAGTGCCATGTGTCCCTCTAGATCATTCTTTGTTGGCTCGAGTGTCCCGAGACAACCTCCGAACCTCTCGAGCCGCCATCCGAACCAGCCAAGCCGCCAACCGAACCTGAACCTCCTACCTCGTACCGAACCTATAACCTGCATCATAATGATTACAGGCCACGTGTCACCACATGAGTGGTGCCTAGTGGCATCTTCAACAGTTATATGGCCATCGCCGTAGCCACCGGTCAATGGTGGCCAGCGACGGTTAACGGTGGTGGACCACCGTGTACCATCGCCGGAACAGTAATCTGGCCGGGTCAACGGCTGGGTCAACAACCGGGTCGGGTCGCCACGTCAGCTGCCACATCAGCATTTGGGTCCCATGTCAGCTAATGTGGTAGTGCCACGTCAGCTAACTGGGCCCCACACCATTTGCATATTCAAACCATAGATATAAGAGGCTAAGTAAACATACCTTTGTGACAACCATGACTTGAGCAGGTTGGTCAAACCGTAGTGTTGACCTAAATGTATCTGTTGCAATGTATGGTTATGTGTTTATACGTGTTTATATGTGTTTGTGTGGGATATGTGAGATTGGATAATCAATCCATTGAGCGTGATCGTCTCATTGGGATTGGATTTGTGTTGAATTTTGTGAAGTTCATTTCGTTCACTTTTGGTGACAAGGAAATGATTTCGGTGATTGAAGTGGTTTCGCGTTAATTGTGTAAGTAATTATACGTATACGTATTTTTGTGTTAGTAATTTATGATAAGTTTAGGTTTTAGAGGTTAAGTTAAGAGAAATGAGTTATTTGATGGAGAAATTTCATTTTAATCACTTATAGTGATAATGAAATTGATTGGGTATTTTGAGAGAAATGTTTTGGTTAATATGTGGATGTCTATGTGATGGATTAAAATGGGAAGTGTGTCATTTGTGAAAGTAATGAGTTTGTTAAAATATGAGAGTTTTTGGAATACTTTCTATTTTTAGAAAGTGAATTTGTGAAATGAAAAGTATTTTTGGAAAGTTAATTATTTTTAAAAAGTCTAGTAAAATGCGTTTAAGCAAAAAGGTATGTGCAAATAAGCTTAGGTTTTTATAAAAACTTAAGGAAAAGCAAATAATTAAGTAATTAATAAATAAATAAATAAAAATATATTTTTTATAGATGAAAAGTAAAAACGAATTTAAAGATGATAGTTGGTTACCCGCGCATAGCGGCGGCAATAAAAAATTTACTAACTCAACTCTTTACGCAATTTCCTACCCGCTTAGTAATTTCGTTTCACAACACTTTAAATGTATGTGTTCGTTGTATGTGTTCGTTTGGGTTTCCCGTAGCTTTCCCGCAACACCATATTAACATCATCATTCTCGCATGTAAAGAGACAACACACTCTCCGAAAGTATATAGTTTTAACGTATCAAGTTTATATTTAATTAAGGTTAAAGTTGTAAAAAATATAAATCAACATAAAATAAACCTACTAAAAATGTAAAAAACAAAAAAAATTATAAAATATAACAAAATGTATGTTGAATTAAAGAGCACAAAATTTTAAAAAATATGGTGAAATTAGATCATAATAAAATTAAATTGATAAAAAAATATTTCAATTTGAAAATAAAGGTGATTTTTTAATCAAAATGTGACACATGTCACTTTTTGATGTGATTCTCAAAAATGAGATGGATGGTCAAGATTGCATCTCCTTATCTTAATTTTTAATGGGTCCCACATTATAAATGTTTTATATAGTAGTATAGATAAGGGGAAAGAAAAGAAAAAAAAGAGTTTTAAAAGGAAACAAACTCTAATTAGATATTATATATAATTAATTGGGGGTCTATAAATACAAAATAAATCCCATAACCCTCCTCCCCTATTGCTCGACCGATCCAGAGATAAAAAAAGAGAAGAAAATTTTTAGGGTTTAAGGTATTTTCTAATTCTTTGTATAATTCTAGTTATTATTTTAATTCTTGTAATCTAAGCATGATGGATTATGTTTAATCATGAAAATAAATTAGGTTTTATAAATTGAGGTTTTAAATTTTATGGGTTTTATAGTTTAATGATGATTGTTTGATCGTTGGTTCAATTGGTTTGTTATTAATCATGCGTTAGGGTCTAAATCGCCCGAATTAGTTGTTTAACTCACTGCAGAAAATTAGGCAGTTTTGTAACGGTCATAACTCAATCATAAATTATCAAATAAATAATTTACAACATACTGGAGATAACCTTAGAGAGTCTACTTTCCAATAAAGTTGGTCTCGTGAGTTTTTATGGTCGGGAAGTGGGTCAAAAGATCTTTACAAAATCTGTGTGTAAAACTGTGACAAATTTCAGTTTTGGTTTTGATTTTTCTAAAAATACTTAGACATCTAGTTAGAGACTCTAAATTATGTAGAAGTTATTTTATATATTGTGTGTGACCCTTGAATTTTTGCTAAGTAGGTTATGAAGTTTAAGTGGGTTTTCTAACGTCATACTTTTAGGGGGTCAGATTCTCGCCCAATTCTGGACACTTTGGATTAATGAATTTCTAAAGGGTATTTGTAAAAGGGTAATGACTTTGGGAGAGCTAGGAGAGGTTCATAAGACATATATGTAGCATGGTGAATTTTGGTTTGAATTGTGGAAGTGTTTAAGTGGTACGTTTAGGACGCGTAAGTGAGTATAAAATTCTGCTCTAATCCAGAAAATTTAAAGTGTAGTATTGAAGTGTAAATGGTGTATATAAGAGTTGGAAAAGGTTTAAAACAAGTATAGAACTATGGTAGATAGCTTAGATATCCATCATAGTTGAGGTTACATCATATTGGGTTGAATGCCTAATTGATGGTAGCTTATTGTGTGCTTAATTGTTTAGATTATCCGTGAAGTGTTTGTGAAGCTTTTGTTGGATTCTTTTGGGAAGCTAAGCATCAGGTGAGTTTCATAGTCCCTCTTTTTAATGTTTTAAATTGGGATGGAAATGATGCTAAGTGTTTTGGAAATGTTTTGAATTGCTGTGATTATGTGTTTTGATTGCGTGTGGACATTATGTGACTGCATATGGCTTGTTGTTGCATGATATTGTGTTGTGTTGAGGATCATTAATAGTGGGGCTGATCATCTCACGGATCGTTAATTTGAGATTGATCAACTCAGTGAATTGGTATGGGTCCAGGCCTAAATATAAGCTTCAGCTGGTAGACTTTTAGGTGCGTAAGTGACGTATGTGGGATCAGAGGGGTACGCCTACCCAGTATATGTATGGTTGGTTTGAAATGGTGATTTGGTTTGCATGTTAGCATAAGTTCATATGTTGCATAATTGTCCTATATTGTTTTGATAATCACAGTAATTGGTTTGAATGGTTTATAATGTGTGTCTTAAACCTATGACTCTCACCAACCATTATGTTGACTTTTTTAAGCATCATTTTCAGGTGAGCTTCATGAGAATATTGAGGTTAAGAGAAGTGGCTAGAGCAACTGCTAGGATTGCATTGGAGTTCACTCCTGGGTTTGTTTATGTTTATTGCATGGATTTTTTTGAATGTTATTTGATTCTATTAGGATCGTGAGATATTGTTCTTGTATTGGTGAGACCCTCTTTCATTAATACAAGATGTCGTTCTTTTGGTTTTCGTTATTGTCATGACGCATTGTGTCTTTATTACTTAGTTGTGCATTTAGTGTTTCTTTATTGTTGACACCAATGTGTTGTGATGATATCCACTCTTGTTTACGCCTCGCTTTTCCGCCTTGGCGGGGTATCACAACCTTATCACTGTGCTAAGCATAGCCTCGTTTATATATATGCAAAATTTAATATAAAACCCTCTTTTAATTTGGACCAGGTCATTTTAACAAGAAAGTTCAAAATGGGCTTGTGGGGTTCAAATAAGAAAGGTTTACGAGGCAAGGCCGGTACCGTTAGACTCGTAATTTCGTGCTTCTTCCAATGGAGTGATCGTGGGATTTTTACCAGTTTGTTTGAATCTCGATAGACGTGAAAACATCATCAAAAGTTACCCGAAAATTACCGTTTTTGCTTCGTTTTCAATCCTTAGTACCTGCAAGACATAAAAATACAATACAAACATATTTGCAATATAATTTTCCATATTTTTAGTGTTTTAGTCCGTTTTAATGTGTTTTCTGGGGTACAAATGATGTGTGTTCTAGCACACATCAAACACAGATGATCTTTCTTAAATTTAAGCTTTGGAATGCCTCGTGCAAGGCCGTCTTTGGTGAGCTTATTTAGAGTACCAGAGTTGAGATGAGATAATCGACGGTGCTATAACCAGCTCTTAGTCTTTGAAGCTTTTGATAGTAAATAGATCGAAGAAGTCTTTAGCATGTTATCAAGAGGAATTGTGTACAAGTTTGTGTCTTTAGATCCGAAAGTAAATCAACATCGTCTAAATTTTGAATAAAGAAAGTGTTTTTCTGAAAAGAAACTTCAAGATCCAAGTTACATAATTGTCCAACAGAAAACAAGTTGTGTCCGAGTCCCTCAACGTAATATACCCTTGAGATAGTTACATTCCTCAGCTAAGAGAGGTTTCCTATCATATGTTTTGAGAATCCGAAGTCCAGATACTGGAGAACAATCTGGACAACCTGTCATTGACAAGAGAAGAAGAAGATTGAACATCTATAGCATTGGATCCCCAAGAATGATTAGGTTATGAGTTGTTAGTAATTCTAGATTTTACAATCTTAGCATTTTTACTCGAACCTACAGATTTTACTTGTTTGGGTCTTCTGCTATATACTTTAATATCTGGTTTTGGTGTTTCTACTGAGTGATAAGTGGTTTCCTTAGAAGGCACTAAGTTAGATGAAGTTAACCTAGTTAAAGGGCACAAGTTACCAACTAAAGTGAAATTTTTTCCTGTTGATTTCCACTTATAACCTACTTCAGTGAACACTTTACCCGTAGGTTTCCAAATATTATGTTGTTTGCTTTTCTTAGCCGACTTAGATTAGAGCGCACATTCACATCATTCACAAAATCAAGGAAACACACATCATGATTTGCATCAAACATACATTGTTTACATTTAACATAAATTAACTCATAATTTGATTAAACATAGTATGCCTAACATTTGCATCACAAATAGAGTCTTTAACACGATTATTTTTATTGATGCTTAAATTAACTCTCCTAAGTTGGGCTTCTACTTTTTGCTTCATGTTGCTTCTTGGTGTTTGCGAGATCCTATCATTCTTTTTATCGCCTATAGGCTGTGATCTGCTAGCACCAGTAGAACTCTTCAATCTTGTAGAAGGCAACACAAGTTTATTAGAATCTTGTGTTTTGGATGAATCTACCTGTTTATGAATGTTGCCTGAGGATGTGAGGGGTTCAAGAAACCTAACTTTCTTGACTTTGTTCATTGGTGTGATAACTACCAATTTCTCACTAGGTTTATTCGCATTAGGGCATGTGTCTCGAACATAAACAAGTAACTTCTGAATTCTGTTGGCATGCTTACATGCAAAGTCTAATGCATTATCTAAAGGTTGTGTTGCTTTATCTTGTTTGACTATTCCCCGAAGAATATCTGCTTGTTCCTGAGTGTATTTAAGATAGTGTATGTGAGCGTCCCTATTTTTCAATAACCTAGGAGCTAAAGGATCTAAATCAAGTTTGAACATTCCTGTAGCAATAGTGGTGGCATTAGTTATTGTTGTGGCATTATCAAGCACATCGTTACCTTTTAATCTCTTTAATTCATCTTGTAATGCTGTTGTTACAAAAACATTTTCTTGAATTTGACCTTTTAAATCCTCATTTTCCATAGACTTAGAGTTCAATTGAGCAATCAAAGAGTCATAGTGTTCTTTAGAAAGAGCACATGTCTTTTTAATCGAATCCAATTGATCTTTCTAAATCTTTTTTAAATGCTTAATTTCCTTATGTAAAAGCTCGTTTTTAGAGAGTAATTTTGCCTCACTATGCTCCAACTCAATGTTTATTGTTTCAGTCTCATCCATTTCTTGTTTGACTTTCTCTTCCTTGTCATTTTCTCTCATAGATTTGATATGTTCCTTCAACTTACGAATGGTAGTGTCTTTAGCTTGTAGCTGAGCTTTCAAATCGTTATTTTTAAAATATTATGGAATTTCAAGTGCATTTTGATTATTACAGGATTTATCATTTTGAAAATTTTATTGATTACGTTGTATGTCTAGTTCTAAAGAAATGCAACGTTTTTCAAGTGTTGCAAAATTGTTTGAAAGCTCAATGTATACATCTCGTTCAACCATATTTTTCCTTTTGACAAGCTCAGCTTCAAGATCTAAACACTTGTTAAAAGTTTCACTTTTCATCATTTCCAAATTCACAAAATCTCCAAAAACAGCAGTAGAATTCATCACACATAGCATAACATAGTGAGACATGATTTGATGTAAGAGTCGATTGTTTTCAAGGAAAAGTTATTTCTTATGGATTTCAAAACACTGTTTGTCTACAAAACACTGTTGAACAGCAACTTCCATCTGGTTAAAAACTGTTTTTACTTCCGTTACCTTATTTAAAAGATCTTTATCAAAAACATTGAATATGTCTTTTAAGGTCTTTAAAAATGGAATAATTTCATTTAGAAAAACATCTTTAGTGTGTTCAAACCCCCATCCCCCTTCTATAATAGCATCAGGTGTAATCCGCTTTTTCACCATAGTGTCAAACTGGCCAAGATGGTATTTAAGCTTTTTAAGACTTGTATTAACCAGGCTTACCTTAGGGAGTTCCTTAGGATCCTCAATTTTGACAGGTGACGAAGCAGATTGGTCAGTATTAGGGTGTGAAGTTTGTAACCAGAAAGCTTGCTCAACAGATAATTCTTGTTGTGGAACAAAACGTTTACTAAAATCTTTAGACAATTAATTTAACTCAACATAATTAATTAGAGTAGTATTAACTTTCTTTTCTTTTGAAATTGGATCGTTTTATTTTGCAAGCATTTTAGATCGACTTACTTCTTTCAAAATCAATGTCTCTTCATCATCAATCACAGGAACAACAACACGTTGACTAGATATTACACTACCATCATACAAGGTTGGCTTAATCCGTTAAGCTTTCTTGAGATAAAACTGATTTTGATAAGAGCTTTTTTGTGAGTGTCATCATAAAAAACTTTTGGCTTTGTTAACATGTGCACTTGGTATGTGCTTAATTACACATACCACTTTCCACTATAAGCGGACTTAAATGACTAAAAACATACCAAAAATACATTGTATTTGTATGTTTTGCTTTTGTGTTGTGCAGGAAACGGATATTCAAGAAAAGGAGCAAAAAGAAAGCCAAAGACAAACAAATCCAAGCACGGAGTGGAAAAGGCATAAAAATCCTTGAGAAGAATTTCACGACGGCCATTGTTTTAGAGTTGGGAGCGGTTGTATTTGCTCTTAAGACTTGGAGGCATTATTTGTATGGTACTAAGAGTGTTATCTATACGGATCACAAAAGCCTGTAACACATTTTCGATCAGAAGGAGCTGAATATGCGACAGAGGAGGTGGATTGAGTTGTTTAATGATTATGAGTGCGAGATTCGTTACCATCCTGGTAAGGCAAACGTTGTGGCTGATGCATTAAGTAGGAAGGAGCGGTTAAAACCTAGACATGTAAGGGCTATGGCAGTGACTATCCATATTGGAATGAGAGAAAAGATACAAGCAGCCCAGAGTGAGGCGCTTAAGCAAGATATATTACTTATGGAAAATCGCTTGGGTTAGATTAACAGATGGAGAAGAAAGAGGGTGAGCGTTTGTATTTCATGGACCGTATATGGGTTCCATTAGTAGGAGGCATGAGAAAGATGATCATGAATGAAGCTCACAAGTCTAAGTACTCTATGCATCCAGGAGATGATAAGATGTACCATGATCTTCGTGATATGTACTGGTGGCCGAGAATGAAGAGAGATATTGCTACTTATGTTAGTAAGTGTTTAACATGTTCAAAGGTAAAGGCTGAGCACCAAAGGCCTTCAGGCTTACTACAACAACCTGAGATACCTGAATGGAAGTGGGATAAGATCACTATGGATTTTATCACTAAGTTGCCTAGGTCAAAAAGTGGGCATGACACGATTTGGGTCATAGTCGATAGACTGACTAAGTCAGCTCATTTCCTAGCTATAAGAGAAGACTATAGTACTGAGAAATTGGCAAAGATCTACGTCGATGAAATAGTCGTGAGACATGGAGTTCCTGTGTCGATTATTTCGGATAGAGATGGACGATTTACGTCGCGTTGCTGGCAGACTATGCAAAAAGCATTAGGGACGAGGTTGGATATGAGTACGGCTTATCATCCCCAAACCGGCGCATGGGACAATGTGAAGCGTACTCGATTCAAACCTTAGGATATCGTTGAGCGGGTGTGTAATTGATTTTGGTGGTAGCTGGGATGTTCATCTACCGTTGGCTGAGTTTTTCTTACAATAATAGCTATCATTCGAGTATCAGTGTGCTCCGTTTGAAGCGTTGTATGGAAGGAAGTGTAGGTCGCCTGTTCTTTGGGCTGAGATGTTGAAGAAAGTAGTCTGATATGGCCTGATTTGGTTTCAAGAAACGGACGGATAAGTTTGTGTTGATAAAGGAGAAGCTTAAAGCAGCAAGAGATCGTCAAAAGAGCTATGCCGACAATAGACGCAAATCATTGGAATTCAAAGTAGGAGATCGAGTGATGTTGAAAGTATCACCTTGGAAAGGTGTAATTCCTTTTGGGAAAGAGGGAAAGTTAGCACCAAGATACGTAGGACCATTTGAGATTCTTGAAAGGATCAGTCATGTAGCTTATCGATTAAGGTTGCTTGAGGAATTAAGTGGAGTACATGATACGTTTCATGTGTCAAACTTGAAAAAATGTTTAGCTGATGCTAGTTTGCATGTGCCATTAGATGATATAAAGATTGACAAAATTCTTCGTTTTGTTAAGGAACCTGTAGAGATAATGGATCGTGAAGTTAAAAGTTTAAAGCGTAGTAAGATAGCGTTAGTAAAGGTTCGTTGGAATTCTAAGCGTGGTCCTGAGTTTACTTGGGAACGCTAGGATTATATGAAGTCTAAGTACCCCCAGTTTGTTGATCGATCTGATGAATCGGCTAGTTAAATCTTGGGACGAGATTTCCTAAAGGAGGGGATACTGTGACAACCATGGCTTGAGCAAGTTAGTCAAACTGTTAGTGTTGACTTAGGTGCCTGTTGCAATGTATGATTTATGTGATTCTATGTGTTTATGTGTGTTTATATGTGTTTAAGAAGGTATTGTAAATCAATCTATGAGTGTGTTCTCTTATGAGATTTGAATGTCGGTGAAGTTGGAAAGTTTTTTTTTTGTCATTTCGTTCACTTTTTAAGTGACAAGGAAAATGAATTATCGAGATTGAGGTTTCTGTGTGGTTGGTGGTTTTTTTGATTTGTTTTTTGTGAGTTACTCTGTAGCTCGCTGGTTTCGTTTGCTTGGTTGTTCCTCATTTTTGTCGTTAATTTGTTGTTATTTGTTTAGTGTTAAATGTGTAAGTATTTTTACATATATGTATTTATGTGTTAGTTGTCTAAGATAGGTTTAGATTTTTAAGTGGTAAGTTAAGAAAAATGTAAAATTTCTATTTTAGGAAAGTTAAGTTGAAAATGAAAAGTTAAAAGTTATTTTTAAAAGTCTAGTGAAGTGCGTTTCAGCAAAAAGGTATAGTCAAATTTGTCAAGGTTTTTATAAAAAGTTAAGGAAATACAAGTAATTATGTAAGTAATAAATAAAAGAAAAAAAATAAAAATAAATAAATAAAAGGCCATTCGGCCGAATAGTAGGAAAAGGAAAAGAAAAGAAAAAAAATGGAATTGTATTAGAAGTCAAACTCTTATTAGGCTTTATTTAGGATTACCTTAGAGCCTATAAATACAAAAAAAATAAAAACCCTAAACCCCTATTGAAGTTGGCCGATTTTTACAAGAGAAGGAAAAGAAGAAAATTTTTAGGGTTCTTGGTTAAGGTATTTTCTAATCCTTGTTTAGTTCTAGTTACTTAATTTTCAATTAATGTAATCTAAGTATGATGGATTAGGGTTTATAAATTAGGGTTTTGATTTTCTGGAAGTTTATAATGTTATAATAATTGGTTAATCATTAGTTTAATTGGTTACAATATTTGATCATGCGTTAGGGTCTAGATCGCCCGAATTAGTTGTCTAATTCACTGCAAAATTTTAGGCAGTTTTGTAACGAGCATAACTCAATCATAAAAGATCAAATAAATAATTTACAACATACTGGAGATAACCTCAGAGAGTCTACTTTCCAGAAAAGTTGGCCTCGTGAGTTTTTATGGTCGGGAAGTGGGTCAAAAGGTCGTTACAAAATCAGTGTGTAAAACAGTGACGAATTTCAGTTTTGGTTTTGATTTTTCTAAAAATACTTAGACATCTAGTTAGAGGCTCTAAATCACGTGGAAGTTAGTTCATATATTGTGTGTGACCCCTGAATTTTTGCTAAAGCTATAATGAGGTCTAAATTGGTTATCTAACGTCATACTTTTAGAAGGTCAGATTCTGGACGAATTTTGGACACTTTGGATTAATGAATTTCTAAAGGGTATTTGTAAAAGGGTAATGGCTTTGGGAGAGCTATGAGAGGTTCATAAGGCATATAAGTAGCATGGTGAATTTTGGTTTGAATTATGGGAGTGTTTAAGTGGTGCGTTTAGGACGCGTAAGTGGGTATAAAATTCTGCTCAAAACCAGAAAATATAAAGTGTAGCATTGAAGTGTAAATGGCATATGTAGGAGTTGGAAAATGTTTAAATCAAAGTATAGTGCCCATGGTAGTAGATTTATATATATCATAGTTGGGTTTAAGCATTATTGGGTTGAATGCCTAATTGATGGTAGCTTATTGTGTGCTTAATTGTTTAGATTGTCCGTGAAGTGTTTGTGAAGATTTTTGTTGGAATCTTTTGGGAAGCTAAGCATCAGGTGAGTTTTATAGCCCCCTTTTTTTATGTTTTCTTGGGGTGGAAAATGATTGTTGTATAAGTTTATTTGTTTAGTTGCTGTGATTATGTGTTTGTATGTTATGTGGTATGCTCCATGGCTTTGTGATCAATTGGAGTCGTTTATGTGGTATGCTCCATGGCTTGGTGATCAATTGGAGTTATTATTATTATTGTTGTTGTTGTGAAGTATGTTAGTTCGGTTGAGAGTGGTGCTTACCATAAAAAAATCCAACTAAAGGTTACCTCATTTGCCATTTGCTTTGTTCCTTAAAATGATGGGTAATATATCGAAACATAGCATAAAAAGGTAATTTTAACCCAAATTCTTTTTATGACACATACCGACAAAAACCGAGTATTATTAGCGTCTCATGGATAAGAATATGTATGACTAGCACAAAAACCCTCAGAATTCCACCCTAAAAATGCGAGGTTCGCCTTTAGATTTTTAGAAATTTGGGTATCCATTATTGATACCCATGATAGTTTATACCTTTAGCATTCTTGAGTTAAGGAGTGAGCAGTCATATGTATCTATTTCGTCATTACAGATGTATACGTGTGGTCTTTGTCTCCTTTTCTGGAGCATTGAGATCGATATTAAATTATATGAGTGGGCCGGTAGTATATTAAATTCTAGAACTTGTTTTTGTGATGCATTCCGAGACCGCATAGTAAGTACTAGGATTTGCTTGATAAGAGGCATTATGATTAACCCATGTTTTAAACCTGTACTTGTTATGATGGCCACATCGTTCATATAACTATCCCACACCCTTGCCATGCACTCATTTTTAGTGCAGGATACCCCTAGTACAACTCTCCGAGCCTATTCTTTTTCACGGTTCTTGTAATTTTTTTGGTTAAGTCGGACTATTAATGAAGAGCATTGTCACCCTTAAACCAATCGTTACACCCAAATCGCCTTAGCCTACCTTGTATGTACTCACTTTTAGTACATTGTTGTTTTAACCCAAGTTAATTATTGAGTACACGGTTGCTAAGTCCTTATCCTTGTAAATACTATTTTGGGACGATTGAGATTCGTGGTAGTATTCATCTTATGAAGAATTAGGGAAGAAGTAATTTATTACCCCCAATAAACCTCAATAAGCTCCATGTTATTTTGATCCACCTCAAATCAGGTCATTAGTTAGATTATAAATAATTGAGTATGTAAAGTTTAAGTGTAGGGGTGTATCTATAAACCCCCATGATGTATTATATGTTTAAGCAATGGCAGGGCAAAAGTGTACGAAAAAAAGAAAAAATTGTATATAAAAAAAGCATGAAAAAAAATGTACGGGCTGTCATTCGCTTATGTTTATATTTATCATAGAGTCAATAAAATTGTAATTATGAGTTAGCCAAAACTCAAGTGTAGGGGTGTGTTTATAAACCCCAAGTTATGTATTATGTTTATCACAAAAAAAAGAGACTGATGTAGAGTTGTGTAGAGTTTGTATATCTTTGTCCGAGTCTTTGGCTTAGCAACCCAATCAACGTGTATTATTCTAAGTAATTAATTAACCACTTCACCCTAAATTTACCCAAAAAGTCACCCCCAAATACATTCCATCCGTTTCTGTTTCTATTAATGTTATCTTACACCTACACATCACAACCCTTTAAAAGACCTCTTTGATAGTAATTTCTAGTACTTGCGCCTAGCGATGGAGGTTTGATCATTTATCAAGCCTGCGGTAATTTTTATGCTATGACATGTAATGAGCGTTAATTTTTCGTTTCCCATATTGTTATAATTCATGATACACCTGAGAGAAAGAGAGAAATTAATCACTTATGTGAGGTGCTAGTATATACTTTTCGTGCTTTTAATTACGAGGTTTAAAAGGTTATGTCGTAAACTGCTTTCAAAGAGTAGGTTAAATTCCCTCAATATTGCTATTGTCTAGGTAGAAAAGCCCATTTGCTTGAGGACAAGCAAATCCCAATTGTAGGGGTATTTAATGAGGTGTCATTTTATATACTTTTTCAAGGTCATTTAACCCCCTAAATCATGCAAATATGCCCAGATTATGTGCTTAATCGTTTGTTTTCATACTTTTAGCACTTGGATGGCTTTTGAAGGAAATACACGTGACTTGAGCTCATTTGGAGAAGAAACGGACAAGACTACGACTCTACACCAAATCTCTTGAAGAAACAGTCATTTAGACGGTGGAGACGGCGTCGCCAACTCTTACGACGGCGTTAGAACTTGATCAAGACGGTGTCAGGAATTTCACGACGGCGTCAGAATGTAGCCGCCTCAAATGAGACCCTAGAAGCTTCATCAAAGCGACGGCATTGGGGATTTTGTGACGCCGTCGCGGTCTGATTAGGTGAATTTTTAGGAGGCGAACCCTAGTTTTAGAAGACGATTTTAGTAGCCTTTGGGCTCGTATTTTGGGTGTCAAAACCCTCTTGTAATAGCCTCAACTGCATGATTTAATCAAGTGAAGTTCATTTATCCTTTATCACTTAATGTCTATGTGTTTTGTGATAGATTCTTGTTCTTCTTCTTTATTTAACATGCAAGGCTAGATCTATTAGTATTTACTTATGATTGCATGAAACTTAGTTTGTAGATCCTTTTAACGTTGCTTCTTGTGATAGATGTGTACGTTAGGCTTTAGAAAACTAGCCATAAGATATTAAATTAGCATAGACGTCTAGTAAAACGCGAGTGTGTAGAAGGGATATCATCGGTAACAATCTTCATACTACCTTGTAATAGTCTTCATACTACCTTACTTGTGCGTTGCCTTAACAGAATATTAAATAGACGGCGGGTTCGTGTAATTCGTTCATGACTTAGGAAATACTTTACACAGATCATCACAAGTGTGACAAAGCAACAGGATTAGGAGAAGCAATCTTAGGAGTAGTGCATGATTAAGTAAATACGTTCGTTTATCATATAAGTTATCACCAAAGTAGTTTAGATTTATTTTATTAATTATTAGTTTAATAAAACCAACCTCTCAACCCATGATTTTACCTGTTTCTATTAAAATAAAAATACAAAAAGAATCTTCTCTCAACCCCGTAGACCTCTGTTACAACCTGATCGAGCCTTTCCAACCTATTCCCCTAGAGAATGATAACACCCCCTGATTCTTGCCTATACTACACTACAACGGTTAGGTGTTCTGTCTAGGGAGTTGTAAAACTTCTTGTTAAAGTCTTTACGAGACCCGCATCAAGTAGTTTTT
Source organism: Tanacetum coccineum (assembly GCA_026074375.1). NCBI lineage: Eukaryota > Viridiplantae > Streptophyta > Magnoliopsida > Asterales > Asteraceae > Tanacetum > Tanacetum coccineum. Next base: position 16,956 of record BQNB010091682.1, read on the forward strand.
ATTAAAAGAAATTACGCATCAAGTTTTTGGCGCCGTTGCCGGGGAACGGTTCTTGTAGTTTTTAATTGTTTGATTGAAATATATGTTTGTGTGTTTGTGAGTGCTTAACCTTCTGTTCCTCTCTTATTTATGTGTGCTTGTTTATATGAAATAAAAAAATGCATCTCATACTTAGGATGGCGTAACTTGGTAGTGCTTGTTACGACATATCTGATAACCAGGTTTGGGACACCAAAAATAGTTTGGGCATTGTTTGAACCTTAAAAATATTTTCTAATACCGCTTGTGTCTAAATATTGAGATTGCCACCCTTGATGTTTTTATTCATGTGGTATTATTCCTGAGTCAAGTATTTGCCATTAATGTGTGCTCATCTTCTTTTGCTCAGTTTTATTATTACACATTTAATGCACGAGGTTTGTTAGTGTGCAGGTTGAGCAATTATGGACAGGTTGAGGAGATCTTGGTGTAAGAGCCAAGATGACAAGAGGATTGGACATATGTGAAGATGTCCAAATAGCCTGTGATGGAAGCTTGAGTCTAACTTAAAGACTCGTGTTTAAATAAAAGTGCTTCTCGGGAGACAACCCGACCTATCCTCTTAGTTAATTCATATCCTTTCTGTATTTAGGTGGATTTGTATGTTTCTTACTTGGTTTTGCAGGTTCTAGCTGCATGGGAATGGATTTAGAGGTCCATTCGACTCGTTTTATGTGGTAAAGTAGTTGCTGATATTTAGCAAGTTACAACGTAACTCTTATAGGTACGGCATAACGAATGTTGTTACAGCGTAATCCGTGCAATGATTACGCCGTAACTGGTTCTAATAGTTTTTCAAATCTTTTACCACATAATTACGGCGTAACTAACTCTAATGGTTACGCCGTAATCCCTTCCTGAAAATCAATAAAATGTTTAAGACTTTTACAAAACCATGTATATTGGTAAATGAACTTTGTAGGTATGTTCTCTGGAAAACCTCACGAGACTTCACTTGTCCACTTGGGCCACCAAGTGGTTTAAAAGGCTTGTTGCATATGCTAAATGCAACTGTGATTCCTACGAAAATAAGTTAGGTTTATTCTGTATCATTTGGTATATCTTGTGCTATGGTGCTTTTTATCTTGGTTTATGCTTTTAGTAGTAGTATTTCTTGCAGCTATACATGTAACGCATATAGAGTGGTGCTAGGATACTAATTAAGCTGCAAGAAAGCATTCTATATCGGACTAGTTGAATGCTATTCAGGAGAATAATGGAAATATTTGTGATGGTGGATGTTGCTCGAGGAAGCATGGCTTAGAGCATGTTGTCTCTTCATCATTTCGAGCAAATCTAGGGGAGTAATCTGTTTCGTTTCTAACCCTTCCTATTTTAATTTTATATACTTAAGTTTGACTCGAGTGGGGGGAAGGGACTAGAAATTAGCACCTATTTGACTATACTTGCCTTTATTTTTCTAGTCTTTCCTGAAAAATGTTTCATTACTAAAATTTTGACATGTTTTTCATTACTAAAACAGTTAAGACTTTACTAAGCACACCTACCTTATAATTCCATTGTGTGAGGATAAGCCTTTCCATTTTCCCCTTATACATAATCCAATAAAAATGAGTGTGCCGGTGGCTATAGTAGACTTTAGAGCTTGGTCTGGTATATCTTTTCAAGACCATCAAAATGAGCATTGTACCTAGTGTAATTGGTGTAGCTATGATAAAAGGCAAATTTTAGGATAAACCCTAAATAGCCTATCTATGTATTGTGTATATTGACTTTTCACATTGATTAGTCAATCCCCCTGTTAAACCCTTTGTTACACTCATTATAAGTGTAAGATACCCCTAGTACAACCTGTTGAGCCTTTCCTTTCATTTTGTTAAACCCAAATATATGTTGTTTCGTTACACCAATCGCCTAGCCTACCCTGTAGTTCTTTTGTCCATGATCGGGGAGTTTCTGGTTTATTTTGGTTTCACTAGTAAAAGTCGTGGGTTAAGATAGAGGGTATTTGAAGAAATTCGGGTTTTGAAGACAGTTGATCTCAAGTGGGGGGATGCTTATGTATATATGTGTCTGTATTGTTATTGTATCATTGTCTTGCATCAAAAAAAGAGAATAAATAGAATAAAGAGCATGCAAGCAAGTGTTTATTAGTTTGTTTACAGTTGATCATCATTATAAATCAGCTTTATTATATCGTATAGTGGTAGTATTCCCTCCTTGTTCAGCCGGGGATGATTAGTCATATCCGCTTATAAACGGGTATCATTTACAAACCCGTGCCATTTCTATCTTCCCTTTCTAATTAAATTTCTCTTTGTACAATGAGGGCATTGTACAACTCAAGTGGGGGGAAGAGAGATAGAAATGTGATACTTGGTTAGATTATGTGCTAATTTTGCCCAAAATTTTAAAAATTTTTAGCACATAATTTTTGTTCATGATTGATGAAGGCCGAGTTAATGCGTCCTATTTGCCTAAGTTATGAAGATTATGAGGCATCATACTATATTTCATACGCATTAACTCATGTAGTTTGAAGACCCCTTGACTCTTGACCCTTGTTTTTTCCTTATGGGATTTGAATGCGATTAGTGACGGGGAGATTGTGAACTTAGGAAACTATTTGTTTTGTGTCTTTATTTAACACCAATTAAATGTGCACCCATGCCTAATCCTTAACCTTTGGTTTTACTTGAATGGGGGAATTGAATGCAATCATGTATGTCTATTCCATCGTTATGGATGTGTATATATGGTTTGTCGCCCTTGTTGGTGTAATGCTTTTGGTGAAAGATTATAAGATCCATACCCTATATCATCCTCCATCCTAACCTTTGGTTTTGCTCGAATGAGGGAGTGAGAAATCATACATGTCTCATCCGTCGTTATGGATGTGTATCTGTGGTTTTGTCTCCCTTGTCGGTGTAACGCTTTTGGTAAAGATTGCATTTAGAGGATGATTCACTCCGTAAGCCTTTGTGTTGTGCCAACCCATTTGCCTTTTTGAACAGTTGTATCTAGACTCTAGTGGTGGAGATTGGTATCCTTGCCAAGCTTATGATCAAGGTTATAAATAGCGTGAGGCGTGGTGTGGCGGCATGATCAAGCCTTACGCCTTAGTGGCTATGGCGTAGCCATTGCGTTTTTTAAGACTTAACTTAAGGCGAACCAAAATATGAAAATATTTATATATTTATATCATATTTCGTATATATTGAGTTTAAATAAAGCGTTGTACATATAAATTAATTTAAGAAACTATCCGTACATGTAACATTCTTCATTTTGAAAAGAAAAAAATTATCGGAGTTGAATCTAAAAGGCTCGCCACACCTCACGCCTTAGCGAGCCTTATCATGCCTTTTCACGTCTCATCCCTCGCCACGCCTAGAGTTGACGCCTTGGTCCATTTCGTAATGTAGAGGTCACGCCTCACGCCTTAGCGACGCCTTGGCGCCGCAAAGGCGTGCCTTTTAGAACACTGCTTATGATAGAATACTCGCCATGACTAAGCAGTTGAGTGATCACCAAAAATAAAACACATAGATTAGTGAGAGTATGAGTGTGATTCGTTTTTCCTTTCATGAGGTGCTCGGTTTAGAATTTTCTAGCATAAGTAATTTTTAAATTTATATCTTCCTTAATAACATGGGAGATATCTTTTTGAGAACTATTTTAATCAAATAATTAATACTTTTATATATCAAATTCTAGAGTTTATTGCCTTGCTTTATATCATTTTTATATGAATTCGGTACTTAATTCGTTTATATTTCGAATTCAGGTAATTAAAGGCATTGGAACAGAAAAGATGCAGAAAACGGCAAAATAAAAAATACGACAAAAACCGCATTATGGAAGAAATTACGGCGTAATTGACACAATAGATTACGCCGTAGTTAATTATTATTACAAGAAGAAATATGCTGACGAAGAGTTACGGCATAATTATCTCGTAGGGGTTACATCGTACCTAAATTATTGAAGAATATATTTATGCTGAGTAAGGGTTACGGTGTAACTGTCCTACAGGAATTACGCTGTAATCAATTTTTACACTAAAGAAGAAATGTCGCGTCAGAAAGATTACGGCGTAACCCGGTCGGTAAGGTTACGCCATAACAATGACTCATCACAGGGACTAAAGGTACGCAAAAGTTATACAATTTCAAGAATTAAGTGGAATTGTTAAAGAACCTCAGGGGCCAAACTCGTACCAACACCATACTTCATATTTATTATAAATACTAGAGAATGTAATCATTCTCATTCATCCGTGGGTTGGAGTAGCCGAAAACAAGAAAGGGAGAAAAAGGTTTCGACAACAGGTGTAGGGCAAACCCTTCGGGGTTTGCCATGACGTTCGACTAGGGGATCAAGAGCATTAATTTAACACAGTTTGTAATCATACTTTAATTTTCTGTGGTCAATTTACTTTAGTTATTTTGAATTATTGGGTCTAGCAATATGATTATTGATGTTATGATTATTTGTTATGCTTTATTAATTGTTCATTCGCATTTAATTAATTAATTATCTTTTTGATTATTATTTACGATCTTTTTGTCTGGTTACATCTTTATTAATTTATGTAGTATGCTTTGAAGTCCTTGAACTTCCTATCAGGTCTTGATATGAGGTTGAGTGTTCATTAGGTATTAGGTGATCTTCTTAACCCTAGCGTGCACGATTGATTACATGATGACCAACACTTGTAGTTGTTCGACCTACACCCATTAGGCCAGCCCTTAGCTTTAAATTTTTGGTTAGGAGTGCGAGCTAATAGTAGACCACCTGTTAGATAAAGTGTATCTAATAAGTTAAAAGAAAACCTTAATGACTGTGAACTGAGAATAGGTTAATTCTCCTTGCGAGTCCATTCCACTCAGTACACATAGGTTAGGTTACAACTGCAAAACTGGACCTAATGAATTTGGACCCCTTCTAAGGTAGTAACGAGACATTGCACATAAGATCATTGAATGCGGTTGTCCTTTCTAGTTGACTGCTACTATGCTAATTCCCTTTTCAATAGCAAGGCTTGCCACCAAATAATCCTTTAATAATCTCACAACTCAAACACGTTTTCTTTCCTGCTTTATTAGGTAGAATAATAAGACCAATTAGATAATTATAGACACAACCCGTTCTTTGGGTCGACACCCGTACTTACCAATCACTACACTATACACGATAGGGTTCACTGCTCTTTAGTGTGTAGGAATAGTCGAGGTAGTTAGGGTTTTATAAATGTAAAACCTGACATAGTTTTTTTAAAGGAAATCACACATCAAGTTTTTGGCGCCGCTGCCGGGGATTTTCATGTTCGTGTCAAGATTTCCACCCTTTGAATTAGTCGGACTTCCTTTCACGACCAAAAACCAACCACCCACTCTTGCAATGTCAAGTCGGACACCCAAATTATAAAAAAGGGCTTAGCATGCAACATGTAGGTTAATTGTGTCATTTTAACTTAGCGACTAATAACATCAAATACTGAATACCTTTTTGTATCAAAATCCCTCGTAAACGTTAATAATTGCTCATTTGTGGTTAAAATATGTACTTAATCACTTTATATTTCATTTTTAGGAAAATATGGACGTTGGAGCGGAAAGACACGAGAATTGGACAAGAAAAAGGATGAAGTTATGCTGCCAAGTCATAACTACGGCGTAGTTACCACATTGAACTATGCCGTAGGTCCAAAGAAGAATCCATGCAAGCTTAGAAGCAACAACAACATAGTTACCCTGATATAACTACGCTGTAGTGAGCCATAATACCGAGAAAGTAAAGTCTAGTCACAACTACGGCGTAGTTTGCCACTTCAACTACGCCGTAGCTACACTTAGCCTGCAAGAGGAAAGCCTGACTCAACATAACTACGGCGTAGTTTATACCCTTAACTATATCGTAGTTAAGACGAATAATATAAATAAAGCCTGAATATCTGCTCATTCGTATCATTCACTCACAAGGAGTTCCAAGGAACATCTAGGGCTTAAGAAGGGAGAATGAATTTTGGCTCATTCATCACTTAGTTCAAGGGGGAGATCATTTACCTTATTTATTATATTATTCAAGGTTGCAAAAATCGCTAGGCGCTAGCTAGGCGGTCGGGTAGCGCCTAGAGATTAATCGGTTAGGCGGGGATTAATCGGGGATTAATCAGATTGGACTTTTTATATATACAATTATAAAATATTGAAAACATATCCCCGATTTGCCTGGTTTAGCGGATATTTATCTGATTTGGCAGACTCCCCGATATGGCCGATTTCTATTTGTTACCGAGTTGGCTGATTTGGCCTATTTATGCCTGATTTGGCTGACTTTTATCCGATTAATCGGTATATTGACCAATTTTTGACCATAACGATTAACAAGGCCGATTAGTGAAAATTAAGGTGGTTAATCCTCGCCTAGTGCCTAGGCGCCGATTAATCAGCCGCTTAGGCTGATTTTTGCAACACTGATATTATTCATTCACCAACAGATTTGTAAAACAATATGTTTTCTCAATTCATGAGTTCTTCATTTATTTCTTATGTAATTTATAGCATGAGTAGCTAAGCACCTTAAGTGCTAGCCTTGTTATGATTTTGTTATGGTTTTGATGTTAGTTTCCTATTGAATTATCATTTATAAGATATCCTATTTGCCTATTGCATGATCCTTGAGATTTGTTAGTATTGATGCTAGTTTAGATCTTATTAGACCTTGTAGTAGGCTTACCAGTTGAATTAAGGGTTAACCGAGTACTAGGGATAGGTTGGAAATTGTCCATAGTGTAGGGATTGTCCATATCTCCACCTATAGTATGATAGGTACTTAAAAACTTTAGGAAAACTCTTCTAGAAGAGTTTACAACCATGATGTGGGATTATTGGCACTAAATAGGTCATTAGGATAGTTAGGGGTTAACCATTGTAGATTAGATGCTCACCCTTCGTGCCCAACGGTGTCGTAGGATGCATAGGACATGTTAAATGCTCAATTGACCCTGTTGATGTTAGAACTACCATAAACGATGAGTAGAAATTGCACTAGGAAACGTTAATCATAACCATGACAAGGGAATAACTAGGCTAGTAATCTCTTCTCCCTGTTCAAGTCTCGTAATTTTAATTTCGTGTTTAATTCTGTTTAATTATATTCAAATCAATATGTGACCAATTCAAATTGCAACTTATACACTTAGCTCTTGGGACGACCTTGGATTTACCAATCTTGCACCACACGATCAGGTTCTCTGCCTGTTAGTGCGTTCTAGACCATAGGTAATCGAGTTTTATAAATTTAAAACTTGGTAAATTTAATTTCAAACAAAATCACGCATCAAGTTTTTGGCGCTGTTGCCGGGGAGCTAAAATTAGTTTACAATTTGAATACCTTTTTTTGTCTAAAGCTTAAGAACTAATTTTTTGTTAAATCTTAATTTCAGGAAACAAGATGGGTGACGCCGATATCAACACGCTCACGATGGAGCAGTATTTGGCATTGACTCGAGAAAACCAGGCACCGGGCATGGTTAAACTAGAAATCAGAAGCAATGTCAATTTCGAGATCAAGAGTCAATTCATGAGAGAATTGAGAGAAGATACCTTTTCTAGGAACAAAAATGACGATGCTTATGAACACGTGGGAAGAATTTTAGATATCGTCAGGTTGTTTAACATTTCGGAAGT
>BQNB010091683.1:5436-12936 GCA_026074375.1 Tanacetum coccineum
AAGTCAAAGTCAATCCAAGTCAACCCCGAGGCCAAAAGTCAAAGAAATATAAGTTTAGGGACTGAACTTGTAAATCCCTAAACTTATATTTATAAGAAGAAAAGAGAAAAAGAAAGACAAGGGGGAAAACTGCCAAGATGGGAAAGTTATACTACGAGGGCCAAAACTGTCAAGCCCTAAAACTTGTAGCACATAAGGACGGTTCATGCAAAGAGTTTTATAACTCTTGGGGACTTAACTTGCCAAGTCCCCAAAGTTATATAACAAAAAGGACGATGGATGCAAAGATGCATATATCTTTGAGGGGCCATTTGTGCCAATTCCCCAAACACATCCCCTGTCACCCCCAACCTTTATAAAACTTTTTCCCGCCCATTTCAACTCCCAACGAACTCACGGGTTTCTCTACCCCCGTTTTACCCTGCAAACCCAATTCCACCATGGTCAAACCTCTCCCCCCTCCTCCACTTAAACCCTAATCCCATTTGGCAATCCCACAATCAATCCCACACCCCCCAAGGTTTAGTTCGACGACCTAGATTGAATTTTGAAGATTGAAGGGCCAAGATTAGAGGTTGGAACCACTCACAAAACAAACACATCCCTGTTTGTGTGTCTACAAACAAGCACAACAGCAAGAGAGAAGAAACAAGAACCTAGTTGTATATTTTTGGCTATAAAAGCCTTGTAAGCCCATGGTGGCAATTCATTCAGTTTTTATGTCGTTTTATTGTAGTTTTAAAAGTAGTTTAAAGTGTTTTTAAGTTAATTTCTCTTATGCATTTGTAATTCTCAGTTTTAATGAAAAATTAAGCTATTTTTACTCAATAAGCTCTCAATAAGCTCATTAGAGCTTATTCTTGTTAATAAGCTCTAATTAGCCTTAAATTGTTTATAAGCGCTTAAATATTTGTTTTTATTTGAAATTCAGTCCATAAATGCCAAAATTGAGGCTGATTTTGGAAGCTATTGAAGAAATAAGCTAATATAAGCTTATTGAGCTTATTGCTCAGGGAATAGAGGCAAGGGCCACTTAGGTGTATGTTTTTAGGCCACTCACTCAGAAAGAGTGGCCTTGGTTCTGAGACAACAAAAATCCAAGGTTTCATTTCCTAAATTTCATTCTAGCTTAATTTTAACTTTAAACATTTGCTTATTTACTTTCATTTCCTGTCAATTCTTTGCAAACATGTTGTTTAGACTTGTTATTTATCTGTTCTAAGTTTTCATTGAATAAAATTTGTCTAATCTTAGTTTATAACTTAAAACTGCCAAGTTAGTGTAATAAGCTAGGTGAGAAAGTGGCTTATTTTTCTTAATAAGCTATAGATTTAATTACTTAATTAGCTTAATTAGTGTAATATTTGTTGAAGTAGATAAAAGGTTTTGTAAGTTTTAGTTTTTAAAACAATTTTTAAGCTCAAATAGTTTTAACAGTTTACATAAAGGGGTGTTTGGCATAAGCTTAAAAACGGGTCAAAATGGTTTTGACTTTGGGTTAAGGTCATTTAGTGAATTTGAGCTTAAGTTTTAAGCTTATTTAAAGCTTTTTTAAAAGTTTCCAAGGTTTTAAAAGTGTTTTCCAAAGTTTTTAAATCCATTTTCATAACTGTGAGATTTTTAAGATACCACAAGTGCTTATTTGGTTAAGCACTTGTAGGTTTGAGTTTAAGCACAAAAAGAGTGTGTTTTGTGTGTCTAAAAAAGGCTGTCAAAAGCCCTTTGTTCCTTTGACTTTATAAGTCAAAAATCACCAAGTCTCTTTTGTCACAGTTTCTAAAAACCAAAAGAGCTTTTTCATCATCAAAAATAAACAAGTAAAAATGATTTTTAAAAGTTGAAAATTGGTGCACAAGCCCCTTTCATAGACCACTCAATCTGTTTGAGCTTATTTGTGTGTTTAGAGCTTATTTGACAGCTTAAAATAAGCTGTCAAATAAGCCCTTGAGATTTGCCTTAAAGCTCCCCTGGTGCAAAGGGGAGACTTTAGGCTTATTTTTCTCAGCCTTTAAGCACACTTAAGCCCAAGTTTTTGGCTTATTTTAAGAGTCTATAAGCTCTTAAATAAGCCCTCAAAGTTTCAGACCTTAGAAAGCTCATTTGTGTGCTTATTTTTAAGCACAAACTTGCCTTTTGGCTGTTTTCACATAACTTAGGCTGAGGGATTGCTTATTTTTTGATTTTGGCTTATTGAGCTTGTTCCATAAGCTCAAATTGTTTCCTAGTGGTTATTTAGGTTAAGTTAGATTGTTAGTTGGCTTATTTCCCTTTTGCTAGCTTAATTGAATGCCCATTTTAGTGCTTTTGCCCTTTTAAGCTTGTTTTAAGCATTTCTGTCATTAAGCCTTTGTCCCAGCTTATTTAGTTTAAGCTTTTCACTTTTTATAGCTTATTTAGGTTAGGTTTACGTATACCCCTTTTAGGCTTATCAAGTCCTTAGTCTAGCTTATATGTCCCTAAGTCCAAAAGGTACTTAGCTTTTTTTTTTTTAGCCTTTAAGCCCAAATAAGCCTAAACTGTCAAGTTTGAGCTTAATTTAAGCTTTAATTCACATGCTTTTTTTCATAAAAGGCTCTAGTGACAAAGTGTATAATCCCCCAATAGCTTAACAACTTTTGCTTCTTTGCGAGTTTTCGAAAAAATAAAGGTGAAGACACTAAAGACGTGGCCCGGGTGGAGCAAGACTCGAACCCGGACCTAAGCTGAACATCCCCACTTACCAACACACCTTACCACTAGGCGCCTATGGGTCCTTTTTCGTTAAAGACCAAGGCGTTTTGATACTACTTAGGAAGGGCTTTGAGGCTTATAAGATAATAAGCTGTTTTAGCTTATTTTCGGCTTATTCCTTCAGCTATTTTGTGTTTTTTCATTGTTCGTAGGAACTTATAGGAGTAAAGTATTTTTTGTAATTTTTAGAATTTTTAGTAATCGTTTAATAATTTTTACACATTTAAATTTCGTTAAAAGTTTATATTAATTTCATAAAAAATACAAAATTTCAAAAAAAAAATATTTTTATGCTTTTTAGAAATTTATCTTTTGTCAACTAGTTATCCTAGGAAAAAATATAAAATTGTTCTGTGAGGGATCATTTTTAATACAATTTGACATCCTTTATGAAACGGGTCCCCGGTTACGGGAATTTTGTTTTTGACTCGATTTTGCGGGTCAAACGAACTCCGTTTTTCGTTCTAGTGCTTTTTCATTCTTCGTTATTTGTCTACGTAGAGTAGTTTAGAAGTGAAAAAGTTCTTCCGTAGGGTTATTTTTTAACGATTTTAGTTTTTTCCTCTTTTGTTCGGATCGGGCCCTCGTTTTTTCCTAAGTTTAATCAATAATTCTAGGTTTTATTCTTAAACTTTTAGGTTCGTTAGTTATCTAATTGACTTTTTCCACCTTCCAAATCAATTCCTTCGCTTCAAACTCAAATCGTCTTCGATTGTATCGATTCTTTCATCCAGCCCCTCGTTGGGGATAAAACGACCCTGAACACTCTATACAACTTTCGTATCATTGCTCTTGAGTTATCTTTTATGACTTATTTTATATATTATATATTTTACTATAATATTATCATATATTTATAGTGTGAAAAACCCACCCAACCAGTCTCCTGTTGAAGTAACGTTGTCCAACAGACTGGACATCCTTTTTAGCATTGAATTCTTGTGTTTTGCGTGTACGAGATAATGTGCCAACGAGCCTCGTTCCTGGATGCTTCCGTCACCGTGGAACGATTCAAGAGTTTCATTTCCCCTAGGGATACGAACGATCTTCTCGGCAATACACAATGATTGCTTGGTACTTTTACCAACCAATCCATTATTAAAACACTATTATAGATATCGAAACTACAAAGGTACTTGATGGGCATTAATGTCTTATGTTAGAATAGGTGGTTCAGGAAGTTTAATGTACAACCCCTAAGGATAGGTGTCAACCAAATATCTTCTCGGCCATCGCTAGTTTAACAGTCATAATAGAGATCTAATGCAGTTGGTGTAATTATCAATTTGGAGGCCTAGGCGAATAGACAAAAACCCTTCGCACATATTTGAATAAAGAATAGTAGAAGCTAGCGGTAATTTAGAAGAACGTACCCGTCATGCGTTAGAGTCCTGGGTTTGACCCTGATGCCCTAACCGCAAACACTTTGGCATGAGCCTTGCCGACCACTAACTTGTTACCAATATTTTGTAGTTTGTCTTCAGCTTTGGACATTCCCCTTTAAAATGTCCCTGAACTCCGACACTCCAAAGCAAGTAGGGACATCTGGACTCACCCAGTGCCCCTCTGATTATTACATTGTTGGCGGGGGGGTTGTAGTGCTCCTGACGTCCACGGCAGATGGCCGACTTATATGTCACTAGTGGCAAATGAGAGGAGCACATAGAAATTCGTGAGTGTGATAGTATTATGCATTTGAGCATCAAGGAGGTTTAGATCCCACCATATTGCATTCCTTTTCAACCCGTACTCCTGCATTATGAAAGTTCCTGCCAGTGTATCTGCCTCTTGTCTGTTGTTGTTGTAGGTAGAGAGTAGTTCCTTGGAGGTGTCCTCCAACTTTCCCTTTACTCTCTGGTCTGACTTTCATAAAAGGTTGTGAATATACTTATCCATTAGCTCGTTGTAAGTTTCAATTGCATCTGCATTGTCTTTGGTTTAGACCCGTCCACTTTCACTCCCATGAAACAGTCGGAGAACGCATCGACATATTTTTTTTATTTTATCAGGATCTCTTTTCTTCGGGAACATCCTCCCCGCACAACCAAATGCAATTCCCTGAAAGCGATGGGTTATACACTAGTCAAAGGAGGTCAGTCTACCCGTATCACCTCAGAACATCCCCAAAATCTCCAGTTCCAGTTTTCCTTGTATTTCATTCGAGGACAGTTATTTGTCAGTTATCATATTTGCATGAGTATTTCATAAGGCCATACCGTAAGCGCATCAGTGACCAACTGTCTTGACATTGAGTGTTCCAGCCATGTTAAACCAACTGAATGGAGTGAGTCAAATAGCAAACTAGACGTGATTCTCAACATGTTATAATCACTGATGTGGAAACAGACTCCATTCTTTCAAACCATTGAGATAAGACTGGCAACATCCTTTCGGAGCCTTTGAAGTTAATAGGTACATTTGAGAAAGTCAGGTAATGTACGTCTTCACTTCAGTTCGTTATGACCTTCTAACACCCAGTTCCCGATTAATGGCTATCATCGCCCATTGCGTATTCTGAGTTCACATCACGTGCTATCAAGCTGTGCAAATAACCCTTGGTCAATCATTGCCATGAAGCTAGGCATTAGTGATAGATGTGTTTGTTAGGTTGTATCTGGGTCTGTGTGTTGACCTTATGCGTCTCTTTATTTGGTGCCATTTTCCTACAATCACAAGTAAATATAATACCCGTTAGAGTTTGCAAAATCATAACCATGACATAACATATAATATAAGTAAAGAGAGATACAACACACATGAAATATATACTGAATGAATTAACAATGAGTAGCTAAATCGACTTCATTCATATATAAACTCGATACTACAGACAGCTGACGATAACTACCATCCATTACCATCTATGATTGGACAACATCCCTCGCAATGGGTGATTCAGATCACCAAACAAATGATCATAATGCTAGTATTTGGATTTTAAACCACTATAAAAATACAACAACCTAAATTCCATACTAGGCCATGGGGGGTGCGTAGGAGGGGAGAAGCCTGGTAACTATGGTGCGCGATGCGCGCGAGGCGAGCGAGACTGAGAGAGGCGGAGGCTGGGCAGGGGGTCGAGTGGGGGAGCAGCAGCGCGAGAATTACCCGTAATACATATAGGCTGAACAAAATAACTAGCCATAAACATGATCTATGAACTGCTACCAGCCTCCTCTGGTGCATCGGACTGTTAGACCTTTACGGCTCCCTACTGTTCTCCTCTAACTGTCATCAGGGGATTAAGTCTCTACAGCACATTATTACCTCATGAATGTGCATGTGCTCACTGCGCTCCCGCTGCCAGCAACTATGTAATCGCTGCTGTCTCCAGCGGTCCCGCTGCCCTGCCACCTCTTGAGTAATCACTTGCCTTCTCGACCCAATACAGGAGTATGCAAGACAAACCTCTGAATGTGCAAGATCACTAGCATACATGGATCATCCCCAAGCTCTCGTAGACATCCCTAGCCTCACTCTCCATCAAGTATAGGTTATGTAATTAGCGCCGCAATGTGAAGCACTCGAGCCAGTCATCTCCTAATACAGCAATTGTCATTTGAGCGCGACCATCCATCAACTTCGCACAGTATGCTCATCATCCAACCTCACATAGATCTCATCTGTATCTTGCCTAACCATAGTGGCAAACTCTGTCATCCTCGTCGACCCAACACTGATGTCACAATCGTGTCAGGTTGCTCCTGGCAGTTCCTACCAGCCTCTCATCCCAAGTGTCGGTGATCTCATAACCGACATCTCTCTCTAGATTATGTCTAACCTCCCTATCCATGGTAGCAACAAAACCATAGTCCGCCCTGAAACATTCAGTCGGCCTAGCGGCAGCAGCAGACGATCTCTCTCTGACCTCAGTACCAAGGACAAACAAACCAGTAACACACTCGCGAGGTACCGTCACAAGAGCAAACCTTGCGGGCGTCCTGCGTTCCATCGGTCCTAGTCAAGAGCGGTCAGCAGCCAAAGACTTTGTGATGAAGCTGTATGGCCTGGGTAAAGAGTGTGGTGTCCCTAATGGTGAGGGGTACCTAATTGGAGTGTATCTGCTCTGGTGTGTGTAGAGTAGATATGTGGCGCCGTTGATGTGACACAAAAGTAGATGGGGCCTCGTCTCTTATCTATCATTGAGCTCGATATCCTAATGGATAAGTAGGACTAACAGGTGGTGATGATGATACAGGTAATGCTGATAGTATCGGGGGTAGTGATGAGGAAGGAATCTGGGGCAGTGGTGATGACCATGGGGAAAGTGGTGATGGTGGTGGATTAAATAAACAAGAAGTTGTGGCAAACCTTTGTATCTGACCCAAAATTGTTGTGTCACGCTGGCTTCATCTTCCGGAAATGATCGAAAAACGTGATAGCCACACCTGACTAATTCCTCCAAGTCACATTCAACCCTTTATGCAACAGACATAGCCGCCGTATCACTCAGGTGATGCTGGTGTGAAGATAAGATGCAAACTGCAAACTCGTCGGTTCGACTTCTAACATGGCGCGTCCCTAACCTCCTCAAGACTTAGAAATCCCGGGGCGATGAATCCAACATGCTTGGTAAAGCACATCAACACGCTAGTAGAAGTAGGCCGGAGCTGGGTGCTCCTCCACTCCTCAGACCCACCTTAATATCAAGATCATCATCCTTGTCATTATCGGATGACTCATCCTTATCATCGCCATCGTCTCCCCCGTCGGCTGGATAATCAGCAGGATCCTCCTCAGGGCCTCATTATCATCCTCCTCCGGATCCTC
>BQNB010091683.1:17936-26809 GCA_026074375.1 Tanacetum coccineum
CAACAGATTAATACGGCATAACTACTTCCATTGGATAGGATACTTCGATCGTCTTGGAACAGAAATCCCCTAATTAAAATACTTGTTTTCGTGCAAAAAATTCTACCTTCCTTTGAAACAATCCTACTGATTGTTATATCTTGTGTCAGGGTAGTGCATGACAAGGAGTTCTACAAACGAACTATTCACACCTTACAAAGAACCTGAATGAGAATTTCGATCATCAAGGAGACACTTCAAGACTCTAAGTCTTGACGAATTGAGATCGCCTGATTTCAATCTACTTTCTGACCAAGAATACTCGGAGGAAGAAGAAGAGGAAGCAATGGCGGAAACAATGGAACAATACATGAGCAAGACCCGAACGGACTATGGATCAAGAGTCGCTAGGCCTAAAATTGATAACAAAAATCAATTTGAACTGAAATGACCAATTTCTTAAGGATCTTCGAGAAAACACATTTAGCGGTTCGGATAATGAGGATGCAAATGAACACATTGAGAAAGTTCTCGAAATAGTTGACTTATTCCATGTTCCTAACATCACTGTGGATCAACTAATGCTCCGAGTCTTTCCTATATCCTTACCTAGAGCCGCAAGTGATTGGCTAAGAAACGAACCAACTGGTTCAATCAAAACTTGGGAAGATCTTAAAAACTAAGTTTTGTGAACAAATACTGGCACATCTGGTCGAACTGCGAAGAAAAATGGAGGGAAATACAACTTTTCTGCAAGGCCGAATGAAACCCCTTTATCATCCATGGGAGCGCTTTAAGGACTCTTGATATAATGTCCTACACTATTTGGACTAAGATGCAGGAGGTGATTTTGTTCCTACCCCCAATGGGTTGGGATGTTTCAAACAACGACAGTTTCTTGACTCAGAGGTACTGTTCCAATAAGACTGTTGCAGATGCCAAAACACCATCTAAGAAATGGCTGAATACTCTCAAAAATGGCATAATGGAACATCTAGAGGAAGAAGCGAGACTTCTGACGGATTAGCTGCTATACAAGCACAACTAAACAATCTGGGAGAGGTTCAAGAAGGTGATATGAAAAAGTTACTATGCTGCTTAGGTTGGATGCGAACAATGCAAAGGAACCCCATTACACCCAAATTGCCCACAAATAGAAGAAGGGAAAAATCCTAGAAGAATCTTTACTAACAAGCAATTTGGTGGCTTTTCAAGGAGGGGGATATAGAGCAACAGCTCCAGGGTACTATCAAAGGAACAACGCCAATCCTTCGTTCCAAGAATGAAGGCAAACTATGGAAGATACCCTGAGCAAATTCATGAGTGAATCAGAAAAGAAACACGAAGAAAACTCTAACTTGATCAAAGAAATAGAGGGCTTCGACGATGTTGCTATAAGGAACCAAGGAGCATCTGATCAAAAAACTTTAAGAAAATTCAAAAGCGGGCAAATGAGCAAGGTACTATAGTAGAGAGGATTTGAAAGCCTACCAAGCTCAACTGAAACAAACCCAAGAGACCAAGTCAAGTTGATTTCAACCACCATTGGAGCTGATTCAAACTCGATACGCCGTATTGGATCTAACCAATACGTCGTATCCGCTGGACAAAACAGTACACTGTTATACAAGTCAAGACCAATGACGGTTCCTTTTCCAAGTCGTTTAGATTATCATTACTGTGAAGAAGAGGGGAAATATGGACCAAAATTCACGGAAGCTTATGGAGCTTCACTTATCAACAACACCATACCCGAAAGGAAAAAGACCCAGGGAGTTTCACTTTACTTTGCTTTATTAATGATTTCTATTTTGACAACGCCCTTGTTGACTTAGGAGCTAGCATTGATGTTATGCCTCTCTCGACCTAACTTAACTTAGGATTAGGCGAATTAACTCACACTAGGTTGACAATGGAATTGGCAGATAGGACAGTGAAATGTCCAAAAGTAATTGCTGAAAACGTACTAGTAGGAATTGGAAAATTTACTTTCCCGGTAGACTTTATAATTCTTGATATGCCCGAGGATATCAAAGTGCCCTTGATCCTTAAAAGACCATTTTTGTCTACCGCCCGTGCTAAGATTAATGTTTACAAAAGAAAGATTACTTTTAAGAGTGGGGAAGAAAAATATTATTTTCAATATAGTGTTAAAATCTGCTAGTAGTATAATTAAGAGGGTCTACATGCTAAGTTTGAGAGAACAAATGGAACTTGATTTAGAAGCTAGGTTTATAGGAGAGACTTTGGTGTTAAATATATCATTAGACCCTTTCTCAGAAGATTACATTGAATTAAATGATTTGAATGAACCATTTGAGCTTAGAAGAAATCAAGGTGATGATTTAATGCCCACCATTGAGGAAGGTGAGGTAATTGAGGAATTTAGAACTAGGGATGAAGATCTTGATACTGGAATTGATGAGTACCCTAGTTATTATGATAAAGATAAGAAAATCCATATAGATTGCGCTCATAACTTAAAGTTTTCATGCATGATAGGATTTGAATTTACTCGCGCTAACTTTTTCCCATTATTGTATGTCAACGTAATGTCAAGAAGATTTCATAATTCGATAATGGAAAATAAGATGGTGTACAAAGGGGATAATGTTGTAGGAGCCTTAATGGATGTGCATGTCTTTGTTGGAACTTTTTTTGTTATGACTGACTTTGAAGTTTTGGAAAATATAGATGCTTATCGTGATGATGGAATGGGTGATTTTATTTTTGGCGAACCATTCTTAAGAGAAGTTGGGATTAAAACAAAATGGTTCGAAGGGATTATTACCCTTTACAATGGTGATGTTGAAGTAGAAACCAAATGGGTGCGATCACATCCGAGGTTTAAACACCACACTAATGAACAATGCAACAAGATCCTACCATTACTAAAGGTAAGTGAGAAAGATGAAAGGAATGGAATCTCGCATGCATACCAAAAGCTTAAGAGGTTCTACAAAGGAGTTTTGAATCTAGGACCCGATTACATTTGAAATGCGAAGATGGAAGAATGGCTCACACGCGGGCACATTAGCGGGCATTAGTTAGAGTAAAAGAGAAGCTGAAGAAAAGTCTAACTTAAAGACTTTGCTATAAACAAAAGTGCTTCCCGGGAAAAAACCCAAAATGTTATTTAATTTTGTTATCGAGTCTGTCTTCCCAGACTTCAATATGGCGTATCTGCCCCATATCATACGGCATATTGATTGTCTGGACGTTATCAGTCTTTATTTTTATGCACTTTAAAAACATTATTGTTAGTTCCAGCGAATATGCCATATCCATTTATTGATACGCCGTATCCATAGTCTGACCCGTATTTAGTTTGTTTAGTTTAGTTTAAATTAACCGTAGGTACCAAGATAGGAATGCACCTATTTTTTTACACAGGACCTCGTGAAGGAAATATCGACGAATATTGGTGGAGAATTTACGAATCTGGAAAATCTTGAAGTGTTGGAGTCTTGAAACCTCAAGACGGCTGTTCAACACGGAATTTTGCTCATAAACGCAACTTGGAGAATCTACCAAGCGAATATCAGGGGAGTTTCTCATTCTAATTCTTTTTAAATTCTCGTATTTAATGTTTTATATATACAACGAGGACGTTGTATAATTCAAGTGGGGGGATGGAATTAGAATGTTTACTTGTCCTAATTTTCACAATAAAATGCTTAAATTATGCTCAAATTTAAAAAAATTTCAAGCATACTTTTGTGAAATTACATGTTACATAACCCGCACACAATAACCCTTGTTAGATATTGTGAGGATTTAACCTTTCCGTTTCTAAATGTTTACCCAAATTCCACAAAATATGAGTGTGCCGGTGATGTTGTAGACTTTAAAACTTGGCTTGGTATATCTATTCGAGACCACAATAATGAGTATTATGGATTTAATTGTGAGTGACTTGTTTAGATTGTTAAAATTTAGGATTTACAACCAAATCGCCTTTAAGTGTTGTTTATTACTAAACTACGACCGGTTAGTTAACTCCGTTAAACCCTTTTATCACTCTCATCTTTAAAGTGATTATCCACTAGAACAAACCGTAGAGCCAATCCTTTAGGATTGGACAACCATATTTGTTTTGTTACACCTTCACCTTATACATACCCTGTTAGATTAAGTTTAATTTACAGTTGCTAGTTGCTTAAAGTGTAAAGTTTGTATTTCTCGAGTCTTGTGTCATTTTCTATCTTCGGTGCGGTTGGAAATTTGCACATTGCAAATGCTAATGTATATTAGTAGTCAAAGCTCATGTGATTTTACTACCGCCACAATTAATGGTGAATCCGAAGAACGAAGAAATTACCGAAGGAATTATCCGGAATTATTATGATCGTGAAGATGGTGAAACTACACCGAGATTTGAAGTATAGTTAGCAAAAAAAAGAGAAAGAAAGTTTGAAGATAATCGTTTCGCAAAAAGCATTACCGAAGGAATTATACGAAGTATCGATTATTCGTTGATAGTCTCAAGAATTAACGATATAGGTTTTGTATCAAAGTGGAAAGATATCACACTAACTTGTAGAGTATGTAAAGTTTTGAGATGATTAGGAAGTTGACCGTTACGGGAACGCCAACTTAGGTTGTTGTTTTTGATCTATGATCAAGATGTTGTAAATAGTTGTGTCTTTATCATGGTAACGGTTGGGAAAAAAATGTCTAGCAACTTGTACTTTAGGCTTAATCTATTTGTTTCTTGATTTTTATTTAACAACAATTTACTTCCCTCTCACCTAATGATTAGCCGCTGGTTTTACGCGAATGAGGACTTGTTCGAACGTGCATGTCTATTCCGTCGTTACGGCCATGTATGCATGTCTTAGCTGCCTCGTTGGTTTATGACTTTTGGTGAAAGTTAGAAGGTTCCTACCCTATATCATTCTTCATCCTAACCGTTGGTTAAATTTGAATGGGGATGTGATCAAACACTCATCTATCTCGGCGATTCGGGTGTTATGTGTGCTTCAGCTGCCTTGTTGGAGTGGTACTTTTGGTAAAAGATTGTAGAATGATCAACCGTAAGCCTTTCCATATAAAAACCTATATTTACCTTTATAAACTTGCTACTGCTTGACTTTAGTGGTGGAGATGTGTATCTTGCCAAGCTATGATA
Source organism: Tanacetum coccineum (assembly GCA_026074375.1). NCBI lineage: Eukaryota > Viridiplantae > Streptophyta > Magnoliopsida > Asterales > Asteraceae > Tanacetum > Tanacetum coccineum. Next base: position 23,047 of record BQNB010091683.1, read on the forward strand.
GAATACTTTGTCACGGACCGAGAAATTAAGTGAATTAGTTACATGTTACCACATAGATTAGTTGAGTAATTTGAGTGTTTTCATCTTCCTATTTTGTGAGGTGTTTGGTTGTGTACTTGTAATAGATCGAATAAATGCTTTAACGGAAAATATCATTAGGGATACATTTTTGTAACTTATAAAGGATCTTGAGGGACAAGGTAGGATCAAGTGGGGGGATATTATTGACATCAAATATCGTCTATTTTATAGCATCTTTATTCCCTACGGAAAATATTAACTCATTTTGTATAGTTATTGCAAAAATTGTTACTTAATCGTTATATTTGAGAAATTGCAGTAATTATGTGAGTAATTGGTATAGATAGGCCAAAAGGGCATCGATTCTAGAGCTAAATGAGATATTTTAAAGATTACTATTCTGAAGACCTATAGTTCGTATCCATCAAGGAAGATCGGCGTATCCGTTGCTCACTCACCAAAAGGACCACAGAAGAATATAGGATCAATAGGCCGTATTACAGAGGACTCAATGGCCGTATTCCAAGATATGGAAATCCAAATATAATATTCTTGGAGATTATCAACTGGTCCTACTCCAAGAAAATCCCATACGCTGTATCCAACCATTGGATACACATGGATTGCCAGCGTGGCAATCCGTGGTTTGTTCCCTCTTGTGCTTCTTTTTCAAAGGTTTTAATGCAAAAACCCACTCCTTGTGTGCTTTCTTTCAATATCCGCATGTCACTCTTGTGGGGGATTGACCAATGAGAGCCCTTGTGTGATGTTTTCTTGTGCCACATCATTGCTTGGAGCTTGAATCACTTAGCCACGTCCTCAATTTTGATTTACCCCTTGATTAGAGTGAGGTTAAATTGTGGGAACAACGATGAACAGTAGTAACTTATTTTCCCGCGTTTTACTTTTATAAGGGTGTGTTTGTTTTGACTTTCTTTGACCCGGGTAAAATTTTGTTTGACTTCGGGCTTATATAAAAAAGATTGGGCCAAGGGTTATGGTTTTTGGGCTTGGTAAGGTTAACAGGTTTTGGATTTGGGATTTATAAGAAAGTTAACGACCGTTATCTTTTATTAATAAAAAGATAACGGTGTTAGGGTTTTAGAGGCTTTTTATGAATTTTGATTTAACATTAAGGGCATTTTGGGAATTTTGAAAGGTTTTGTCTCCTAGTAGTTGACCAATGTTGACCAATGGTTGACTTTGGTTGACCTTGAAAGCATTCTCCCGGCTCTTGTACACTCTATCCGTTCCCGTGTCCGTGTTTGTCCGGTATTTACCGTTTTCTTGCGATATTTGCATTATCCGTACCTACACAATCACAAAGACAAAACAAGCAATATACAAGCATTTTAAGCATAATTTTGTCTTTTATGGGTCATTTTTGATATAAAACGGATATGTGTTTTCACACATATCAGGTTGTAGTTCAAGAGCTAAGTGAATTCAAAACAACATCATCGTCTTTACAAGCATCACAACTTCCACAGGCTAAAGACAAAGGCAAAGGAATAATAGTAGAGCCCGAAGTGCCATTAAAGAAGAAAGATCAACTTGCTCTTGATGAAGAAATGGCTAGAAATCTTGAAGCTCAGTTGCAAGCTGAACTTATTGAAAAATAGAGGATTGCAAGGCAAAAGGAAGAAGAAGCCAATATAGCTTTACTTGAACCATGGTATAACACACAAGCTATAATAGAGGCGGACTTTGAATTAGCTCAGAGGCTACAAGCAGAAGAACAAGGAGAAATAACCATTGAAGAAAGATCAAGATTGTTTGTAGAGCTCATAGAAAAGAGAAAGAAACAATTTGCAGCTTTAAGAGCTCAAGAGAAAAAGAGCAAGCCACCAACTAAGGCACAAAAGAGAAATACAATGTCTACCTATTTGAAAAATATGACTGGATATAAACACAATTAGCTGAAGAGCAAAAGTTATGATGAGATCCAAGACATGTTTGATAAAGAGATGAAAAAGGTAAACACTTTTGTAAATATGAATACAGAGTTGGTGAAAGGCAGTAAGATAAAAGCATAAGGTAGTTCTAAAAGAGCTGGTAATGAGTTAGAACAGGAAAAGGCTAAGAAGTAAATGGTGATGATGATCAAAAGGAGGCAGAGATGAAAAGGCATATTGAGATAGTTAAGGATGATGATGTAGCAATTGATGCTATACCTCTAGCTACTAAGCCTTCAGTGATTTTTGACTACAAGATTGATAAAGATGGAAGGATGGGATACTTTAAATTAATAAGGACTGATGGAAGCTCAAAAAGATATTCATCAATGATAAAGATGCTTCAGGGTATTGATAAAGAAGACTTGGAGACCCTTTGGAAGTTGGTTAAAGCTAAATATGAGAATACAAGACCAGATGATGAGTATGAAAGAGTGTTATGGGGAGATTTGAAAGTTATGTTTGAACCTGACATTAAGAGTGATGTATGGATAAATCTACAAGGATACAAAGTGACTGTTTGGAAGTTGTTTGATAACTGTGGAGTGCACTTTGTAAGGTTTATAAATCTACATGTCTTTATGTTAGTTGAGAAGAGATATCCCCTCACACCAATAACAATTACAAATATGCTCAACAAGAAACTTTAAGCAGATCATTGGAATGAGATGTGCTATCAACTAGTCAAGCTCATGACAAAGCAGGAAAAGAGTCAATGAAGTGTTTGAATGGATCCTCCTAGTGATGGTAAAATCTTTGAATGAAACTTAAAGAATCAGAAGATGAACATCAAGTTTAGGGGAGGATTGTTAGGATTAAAAGGCTTCTTGAAGTTACTACTGCTCAGGTGAATGTTACTACTATTAAGCAAAATACTCTAAGTAGTTAAGACTATTAGTGGAAAGTTAATACTGTCAATACTTTGTACTATTGGTGATACTAATGAAAATTATGCTAAGTAGTTAGTACTAGTAGTATAAAGGTTATTACTGTTAGTATAATTAGTAATGTTAGTATAAAGTTACTGCTGCTAGTAGAAGTTAAGACTGCTCAGAGATGAAGACTGAAAATATACTAAGTAGTTACTACTGCTAGTACAAAAGTTAGTACTGCTAGTATATGTTAGTACTGCTAGAATAAATTTCTAAGTAGTTAATGCTGCTTGTGCTCAGTTACAACTACTAAGTGATTACTACTGCTGGAAGGAATATGCTGACAAAGAAAAGATCAAAGATTGATTGAAGAACAAGAATACTTACGAAGATAAGTATTAAGTTATTTTTGTAAAAGATATGTATAAGTTATTTATTTAAAAGATCATGATAACTTAGGAAAGTATTGTAAGCCTTGTAGGACTCCTTGGTGTATAAAAGGAGGTCCTAGGGTATAGAATTAAAAGGTACCAAAACGAGTCATTGTCACAGCTTCAAGGTTTTCTGTAACCCTAATACTTTTGAGTATTTGTATTTAATATATTGAGGCTCATAGTTTGATAAACTGTTTGTCTTTGATTGTTTTACTGTTTCTTTATTCTTCTTAGTGGTATAAACTAGATTCCGCATAGTTTATATCATACACTCAAAGTTTCAGTCTTAGTACATTTGGATTTATCCAAGGATACTAAACCTTACATCAAGCTAAGGAGTTTATGATTTGTGTATTGGGATCAACAAGTTCTTACTAGAATAACCTTCATCAAGAGCTTTGAGACTAGTAATAATAGTATTAAATCTAGCAAAAACACTATCTATAGATTCGTCTTCGGAAATGACGAATTGTTCATATTG
>BQNB010091684.1:1915-14982 GCA_026074375.1 Tanacetum coccineum
CATATTTTAATTTTATAAACACAGATGCACTAAAATAACACAACAACTTAAAAATTAAAATAATAATAATTTTTATATAATTTACCTAATAATGCATAAAATAACATATAAATTGAAGAATTAATAATTATAGACGTACTATTGTTCGAGTTCTTAGTCTTGGTACCAGTTGCGGTTGTTGATGGTCCTCTGGTGCACCTCCGTCTGATGAAGATATCCGTGCACCTCCTGCTGCGGCGGTTGTTCATGGTCATCCGTTACCGAAGCCGCATTTGACGGATTTGTAGGACCTATTTGTTGGGATTTTAGACGAGGAGATTGAGAAATTTTAATGATTTTTGATCGGATTGACATGATTTTAAACAGATTTTGATCACATTGGTTGTTGTTTTTTATGAATTCAACTGGTAAAATGTCAGAGATCGGGTTGTGTGTTGATATGATAATGAGTGAAAATGAATGGATGAATGAATGAAAGAGGTATACCACTACTCCCCTTTTTTTGTTCTTTTATTATATACCCTGAAGTTTGACATATCGGCAAAATCTACCTTGTAGTTTTATTTTTTAGATTTTATACAAATATCAAGTTTTCTCTAGAACCAATCCACACACACAAAACAGATTAAATAATAATAATACAAGAAGAAAGAACAGAGGCACCCACACACACACCACACTCACAACACACACACACACACACATATATATATATATATATATATATATATAAATAATATATATATATATATCTATATATATATATATATATATATATATATATATATATAAATTGTATATATTATATAGTTGTCTATATATATATTTATATATAATACATGTAGGTGTGTGTGATTATATAATATATATATAATACATATATAATAGACATTATAGTTTATATATATATACATAAAGATCTAATATTAAATAAATATATATATATATATATATATATATATATATATATATATAAATATATATATATATATAGGACACATATATACCATATATAACCTAAATATATAATATATATACATGCATCTATATATATATATATATAATATTGTGTGTGTGTGTGTGTGTGTGTGTGTGTGTGTCTGTATTTGTGTGTGGATTAGTTCTAGAGAAAACATGATATTTGTAGAAGATCTAAAAAATAAAACTACAAGGTAGATTTTGCCAATATGTCAAACTTCAGGGTATATAATAAAAGAACAAAAAAAGGGGGGGTAGTGGTATACCTCTTTCATTCATTCATCCATTCATTTTTACTCATTATCATATAAACACACAACCCGATCTCTCACATTTTACCAGTTGAATTCATAAAAAACAACAACCAATGTGATCAAAATCTGTTTAAAATCATGTCAATCCGATCAAAAATTATTAAAATTTATCAATCTCCTCGTCTAAAATCCCAACAAATAGGTCCTACAAATCCGTCAAATGTGGCTCCGGTAACGGATGACCATGAACAACCGCCGCAGCCGGAGGTGCACGGATATCTTCATCAGACGGAGGTGCACCAGAGGACCATCAACAACCGAAACTAGTACCAAGACTAAGAACTCGAACAATAGTACGTCTATAATTATTAATTCTTCAATTTATATGTTATTTTATGCATTATTAGGTAAATTATATAAAAATTATTATTATTTTAATTTTTAAGTTGTTGTGTTATTTTAGTGCATCTGTGTTTATAAAATTAAAATATGTTTGTATCAACAATTATTGTTTGAGGTATATTCTAGAATGTTGAAATTGTAAGGTTACAAAATTAAGACATCAGGAGTGTGTGGTTAGTGCAACAAGTGACTAAATCAGGGCATAATTGTGTGAGATTGGAGAATGAAATGAAAATTTTATGGCATCGATTTGTTTGTTTGTTTAAGGCATATGCTTTAATACTGTATAAGGGAATCAGTTTGTTTGTTTAAGGCATCTGTTTTAAGATTGTATTAGAGCATCAGTTTGTTTGTTTGTTTAAGGCATATATTTTGATATTTTATTAGGGCGTCAGTTTGTTTGTTTGTTTGTTTAAGGCATATGTTTTAATACTGTATTAGGGTAGCAGTTTGTTTGTTTAGTGTGTATGTAGTAAGAGTGTATTAGGGCATCAGATTTAAGATTGTATTAGGGCATCAGGGTATCATGAAAAAATCTAATGAAAAGAGAATATGTTTGTTAGATAAAATCATACTAAAATCATTTAAGGTATATGTTTGTTTGGTTGTTTGTATGTCATAAATGTTATGTTATGTGATAGATTAGTGTATTTACAAACACACCCATGAATGCATTATTAATATTGTATTAGGGCATCATTGATTGTTATTAGTGCATCGTGTGATACATTACAACATCCTATTGACTATGACTAGGCAATATGATTAATCCGTCAAACGCTAAAATCTGTTTAAGCCTTTGTGTGTTTGATTAGTGCATCAACATTTCATAAAAAGAGCATTTGTTTGTTAGATAATAGCATATATATTAAAATAGAGCATTTGTTTTAAGACTGAATTAGAGCATCAGTTGGTTAGTTTTGTTTAATGCATCAGTTTTAATAATGTATTGGGGCATCAGTTTATTTGTTTAGTGCATCTGTATTAAAACAGTAAGGAATCTTTATGGAATATTGTATTGAAATAATAAGGTATCTGTATGGAATATTTTAGTGCATCTGTATTAAAATAATTATGACTTACTACATCTACAAAATGTTATAACTAATTATAATTTGAATTTCAGCAACCGAACCCGAGTATCATGACACCGAACCCGCTGACGAAGAAACCGAATCAGATTACAATGACAGCATAAGCAACTAATAAGATAGAAGCTAAACCAGAAGAAGAAATTGGCAATAAAAATGAAAAATTCAAGAAGTTAAAGGAAATAAACCTTCAAAGGTACAAAGAAGAGTAAAATCGTTGAAAAGTTAAAGAAAAGGAACCACTCAAAAGAGTACCGAAAATCAAAGCTAGATCTTCACTTAAATATCTAGTACAAATTATAGATAGGCTAATAGATTTGCAGAAAGGAACATTATTGAAATGAGATTTGGGTCAATTCTGAATGGAAATTTTAAGATAAACACGACACCCAGAAAATGGGGGACGGGCGAGAAATTTTGATAATTCCAAAAATGATAAATCAGCTATTCGGGATACCGATTAGATACATTAATGTAATAGAGGATTATTAAGCAGTGTTTGGCAATATACTAATTTGTGAACATTTTAGGGCATCTATATTAAAAAAATAAGGCATCTGTATGGAATATTGCATAATGATTGTTCAACTCATAATGATTGTTTAACTCATCAGTGGGTATGATTAGTGCATTGTTGGACATATTAGAGCATCATTGCATACAATTACTCAACTTTGATGAGAATGATCAACTAATTCAGGTTCTATTTAGCAATACACATTTGACATGTCCCATCTACAACTTCCTAGAATGGATTACTTTAGTGAAGGAGATGATTTTGTCAGGCGAGGATAGGACATTGGTTCTTGGTTGAATGTTGATGATGATTTGTAACAATATGATGACTTTATAGGCCTCAAAAGGTAGAAGATTTGAACGGATTCTCTGAATGTTTCAGATTTTGCAAGAATTTGAAGATAGTCGTCGCTTAGCTTTTAAAAAACTTTTTTGCCCGTTTTTGTTTAGCTTATTATATCTTAGGAAACAATGTATTCTGATTGTAGCATCACTCATCAAGGAAAAATGCATCTCTTGTACATTCATCTCTTTAGTGCATCTGTTTGAGGCACTTTAGTGCATCCGTTTGGGGTACTTAGTGCATCCGTTTGTATCAAAAAAGAAAAACAAGTTTAATTAGGAAAGGGGTGTTTGTTGGCTGTGAAACCACCTTAGGGTGCGTTTGGGGTGGGCAGCTAGGGGTGTTTGGTTTGTTATAAATCAAATAGGGCTGCGTTTGGTTTTGGTTACTGTCGTTAAGGTGCGTTTGGTTGCGGGTTGACAGCCAAGGAGGCGTTCGGGTGGCTGTCACACAACCATAAGGGGTGCGTTTTGTTTACATAAGCACCAGGGATGCGGGTTGTTATAACAACAGGGGTGTTCGTGTCGGGTTGGTTTTGACAGAAAAACCAACCAGGGTGCGTATGGTTTATAACAAAAGGGGGTGTTTGGTTTCGGGGTTGGCAGCCCAAGGGGGTGTTTGTTTCGACGGTTAACAGCCCACAGGGGGGGGCGTTTGGTTGGGGCAGCCACCATTAGGGTGTGTTTGGTTTGGTTTTGCACCGGTAGGGGTGCGTTTGGCTCGGGGTTTTGAACCACAGCGGGTGCGTGTGGTTTATAGCAGCTAGGGGTGTTCGTGGGTTTGTAGTTGGCAGCCGAAAGGGGGCGGCAGCCGCCACTATGGGGCGCGTTTGGCGGGCTGCCGCCGCTATAGGGTGCGTTCGGGTTGGGTTTTGTACCACAAGGGGCGTTTGGTTTATTGTTTCGCGGGACGGGTGGGTTAGGCTGTGGGACAGCCGGGTACAACCGGGGGAGTTGGTTTGGTTGGCTGTCGAAAACAGCCGGGGCGTTTGGTAAAACGCAGCGGGTGCGTTTGGTGTTGTTTCAGCCGGCATAGGGTACGTTTGGTTTAGTAGGAACCGCACAAGGGTGCGTTTGGTTGGACAAAAATCGCACAAAGGGTGAGATTGGTTTATACAAATTGACTAATAAACATATAACGAGGTTTATAAATTATAAACCGGACATAAATAATGGTGGTTTAAAAATGGTTAAATAAATATATTCTATTGAAAATTGTATTCCTCCTTAACTCGTTTAAATATAATGAATATATTTGAAAACGACGCGAGTTAATTGGAAATGGAAAAACATTAGATTATATAAATAATGAGGAAACGTTTAAATACCCGGAAAATCATGACGAAAGTTATATAAGATTTTATATTAAGTAAATAGTGTTACTAAAGTACAATTATTTTAGTAAGCAATAAAATGGAACTAAGCTAAAAATTTAAAAGCATATTAAAATATAACTATGCAATGACCTGAGCAACGAACGAAAACTATATTTTTACAATGAAACGAACTGTTTTAGGCACGACCCGTCGAGGAAACGAAATATAATTTATAAAATATTATTTTATATTTTATAATGGTTATAAACTGTTAACAAACATGGTTTTGATAAATTCATAACGTTATGACATGGTCATCCTTTTATACAAAGTCTTTTATTAATTAAATTGAAGTCAAGCAAATAGATTTAATAATTATACACATCATATTATATAAATACCTTGCAGAGGTATTATAAACTTTTTCCCCCCCATTTATCTTTGTATTGATTGTCCTTTTTGATATAAATCACGGTAAGAATTAATATAACGAGTAATTTTCATATGTAATAGTATAAGGAATAATATATAAACACACTTTGGGTATATTTTCAATTAATTGATTTTAACCAGCCACCAAATCATTACAACGTTAAAACTAAATTGTTTATCAACACTCGCGTTGACAAAACCATCCATCGGGAAACCCAAACACATTATCCTTAGGCTAGTGAACTTAGCCGTTAATTAAACTGCATCTTCTCGGTCAGGCCGCTTACGCCATCCGTTCGTGTTGTGCATATTATATCCAATCTCTCAATCGTCTTCATCATCAAGTGTGTTTCATAGCCCCAGTTTTACTCGTTTTGGATAAATGTTTTATATATTTGGGGTGAGAACATGCTTGTTACAAATTCAATTACGTGTTCGATTTAAACACGTTACGTGCTCATTTACAACTCGTTTGCATACATGTTTACAAAGGCAGTTACATGGTTGATTACCTGTTTGGTTTATATACTCATTTATATATATCGCGTAGAGTAACATACTTGGTTTAATTTTTGGAACGTAACTCATACTATACTTTTATGATTACGGATTAGCTTAAGTTGCATGAACTGTAAATCACTTGGAGGGTGAGCGCGAATGTTATGAATAGATCTATTCAGGATTGACAATCCCCTATCGGAGATTAGCTATCACTGGGCAAACGAACGTTATAACATGTCGGAACACGATTGGTTGAGTTTTCAGGGCCAACAATTACATACACATGAATATTTTCAGAAATGCCCAGGTGTTCTTGGAGGGGACACCTATGATGGGTACACATTATTTTCATTAATGCCCGGGTGGTCTTGGAGGAGACACCTATGATGGGTACACATTATTTTCATTAATGCCCGGGTGTTCTTGGAGGGAACACCTACGATGGGTACACTCTTACTATGCCTTGAATAAAGTGGCATACATACAAGTCTACGTCACAGTTTCATGAACTTAGAGTAATAGTAATCATGGGTTTATACACACTTGAATACAGACTTTCACTTGGGATATTTGTGATCCAACTTTGATACGTACATTTTGAGACTATTTGGGGATAGAAATGGTCTTGCATATTTTACAGCTAATTGATTTCTAAAAATCATACGTACATTTTGGAAGGACCTTTAAAGATTTAAATGGTCACACAATTATTTTATGATACTGTAGGGAGACAGTGATCATTAAACGTTTTACAGGGTACTGTGATGACACAGTGGACAAATTCATTTATTGGAACTTACGTTCATACTTAAACTAACCTATGAACTCACCAACTTTATGTTGACCTTTTTAAGCATGTTTTTCTCAGGTAAATTATATGCTCGGATTTCTTGAAGTGCATTGGAGTCTATACATTCAAGCTTTTCATTGTGATGCAATTATGGGACAACTATTATTTTGATTTCAGAAAATCAACGAGATTGTTTTACAAACGACACATTTAGAGGTCGTTCTCTTGTATCTAGCGCTGTGTATTATGAAGTAGCACCCCAAGTGGTATTCCGTTGCGTTGTCATATTTTTGGGGGTGTTACATTTTATGAAAGCTCTTTTGTGCAGATCAATATCAGCATAATTGTTAACAACTAAATCAGGGCATCACTTTGATAACAATTAGTGCATACGTGTTATATAAGCGATTTCTACTGATAAAATAACGAAAACACTTGATAATAGATTCACGTCTACAAAAACAAACATCTATTACATCAAATTTTCAAAATAATGAATCATAAACACAATTACACAAGCAAACATTTTCTACCCATAACATAAACAAAAAAAATAAGCTTTTAGATCTATATTTACACAAAAAAAACTATTGCATTAATATTTTAGAACAACTACATCACACATACAAATCACGTACACTAAAAACGAAAAAATAATTAGATAAACCTGAAGTCGATACAATTGTATTAGCGAGTGTTTTAATCAAAATCTAAAATCCTCTTGCCTAAATTAATTAGGGCATCACAGTGTAACAAAAATCTATTCACAAAAATTAGGGCATCATAGTGTAAAATTAGTGCATCGCGGTTATAAAATCTCATTTAGACATTTTATCAAACACTTGGTATGCAGTTTTTGTAAACATGTTTTTCATGTATTTATTTCTCAATTCTTTTTCAAATAACTATTCTATACAATGAATCATATCAATAAACTCTTTGAATCGTTAACTCTGGTTAGTTGCAAGGATAATTAGGAAAAATAAAATATTAAATTTGTACTTTTCACCTACCGGTCGCCTAAGAAATTTAATGCAATATGTCGGTCGCCCAAGAGTAGTATGTAAATAACCCATTTAGTACAATTATTGTAAAAAATTGTTACTTAATCATTTGTATTTGAGAATTGCAATAATTATGGAGTAGTTGGTGAAGATTAGCAAAAAGGCACGCATTCTGAAGCTTAAAACGAAGACATTTAAAGATTATTGTTCTGACATCCAATACGCTATATCCATCAAGCAAGATACATCGTATATGTGCCTGCACTTCACTAAATACCATAAAGGATCAAGGATCAATACGCCGTATCCAGAGGAGTCTATACGCCATATTCAAGTTATGGTAATAAAATATTCAGGAAGATATTGAACGTGATCCCTACTCCAAGAAACCCTCGATATGCCGTATTAACCTCAGTCAATACGCCGTATCGACCAAATTCCAGACCTTATAAATAGAAAACCTAAAAACATGTTTTCGGTGTGCAAAATCATATTTTGGATACCTAAACTATAAAAGTCAATTTTCAGAGGAGAAGAAGAGCAGAAGAGATCTTGCAACATAATTAATTCCATAGGAAACAACTTGTAATCTCCTATACTCTTGTAATCGTTCAGTTTTTGGTATCATTCGTTAACTCGGTTAGTTTACCTTGGCTAAATTATTACTTTTGTATTGATTATGATATTTGAAGGCTAATACCTTTAGGTATTAGCCATTATTATGAAGATTTGATGTTTGGTTTGTTTATCTTTATTGCTTAATTTATCGTTGATTGCTTGTTTATGTTTATCAGTTTATACTTGTTTACGTGCTTTTGTATGCGACCTATCATTCAACTGGATCTAGTGATACGGACCAAGTAACCTAGATGTCGGGATGGCTCTCCATATAGTGATTTATACAACTAGACCAATAGGATCACAAATAATAACCTATCTTTATCTTTAGATTGCGAGCTTAGTTGGACTGGCAGGTGACCCTTGGGATCAACGAGTACGTTCCCAATTAATTGGTAAAGACTTGGTTAGTGGACTACTAGTGTATGAATTGCCTTTAAGCAGTAAGTGGGTAAAGTCTCTATGAGCTAGGGTTTAACAAGATCACCATTGCTTTAATCCCTAAGATAGATTATAATCAGCAAATAAGGATGCTTTATGTGGATACGTTTAATTGTGACAGAATTCTTCATATCTAGGTCTTAGGAAGAAGTACCGCCTAAGTCTTAAGAATGATATGCCACCTCGAGATAAGTAATCATTGCACTAAATAAGCAAACCAACATTCTAAATGGATTAATAATGGTTAATACAGTTTTCTTATATTTGGCTAGACCGCTCTTTTATCCTTTATTTATTTACTTTCGTGTGTTTTAGTGTCTTAAGTTGATTTTAGTCACCACAAAACCCATGCCAGTCTCTCAGGCTGAAAACCGCCCTTATCTGTTAAATTTGAGATTAACATATGTTTAACATAGAATAGAATTAACTAAGTTCAGATGACCAAAATATTAATAAATTGAAAGATTGTTTCTCCCTCTTAGTGATCGACACCCTACTTACCACGAAACTCCCATCTGACAGGGTACACTACCCGTTAAAGTGCTGTTTTTGATTAAGTCGTCAGAATATAAATTCAAAACTTGAAACATAAATTACAACCACATAATGACACATCAAGTTTTTGGCGTCGTTGCCGGGGAGTGAAAATGTAATCTTGATTTTTATTTGATATTTTGGTTTTTAACATTAGAATAATCTAACCCTTAGGATTAGTGTAGTTTAGAATAGTTTATAATCCTGTTTGTTTATTGTGTTTGTGTAATACGGCGTATTTAGTTTACTGAATATGACGTATAAGTTATTTGACGGTTTTGTTTCCTAGCAACTTTATTACAGGATGGACAACCCGAACATTACTATGGAAGAATACATCAGGCTTGAAGAAGAAAAAGCTCGTCGGCATGGTAAGGTGTATAACTAGGAAACTACTAAGTATGGTAAGATCTGGTATGATGAAGACGTTCATGACCTCAGATCCGTTGAAACCTAATTCCCAGCTATAGTCTTTAATGACGAGTTATCATCTGAAAAAACACTCTCTTGTGAACCCACGGTAGTTTTCTTAACAACAATGAAATTAACTTTAGAATATCGTTTGACGAATCTGATGATGAAGATTACACGGTAATATTTCACAAAAACTCGTTTTCTTATAAAATAATTGTTGTCAATGATTTGAAAACAAATTCGGAAAATGATAATAAAAAAGTCAATATGCCTTCGTTTCCGTCACCCAAGCCAACGGTCAGTTATTTTGATGATTTAGACTTCCTTAAAGATTTTGAAAACGAATTTCCAGCCATTGTTTACAATGATGCTCTAACATCTAAATCAAATTCCTCAACTGAACCTGTTGAAATTTCTCATCATATCGATAATTTAATTTGAAAACTGAAACATCTTTGTCTGAATGTGATGAAGAGGAACAAAACGTTTTGTACTTTAATGATCTATTCCCTTTCAACATAATCTATACTGATGATCTAAAGTCAGATAAGGACAATGATGATAGTGAAATCGATATAATATAGTCTTCGGGGGGTAATGTAAATACACAAGGGTCAAAGAAATTTCTAGAAGCAAGTCACGATAAAATCAATAAAATTTTCATTATGAAAAGTTTTGTCATGGAATTAATTGTCAATCTCATGGCTTGGAATTATCTTAACAACGGGATGCTACTAAATCTTATTAAGAATTTGTATGTGCCGTTTGGCATCCCGTTCTGAACTTTCTGATAAAGAACCTTCAGATCCTAATGATGAAAATCTCACTGATGAGTGTGAAGTTGCTGAAATTTTTAGGATAGAGACTAACATGTTCGATTTTGAGACGCTAGACTTACTTACAAAGGATATTATGGGGTTTAAAACTTATGAAGATTACAAAGACGACTGGATCTATGAATGGAACGAGAATGTGCCATGGGTATATGACAAGCCATGGCTTGATAATGGAATATGGAAGGAACCAACACCAGTCAAACACCATTGCAAACCTTTCAATTATAAAACAGGATGTTCTGAATGGCCAACTTGTAGTTGGAGAGAGGATGGTTATTGTGATGGAGGAAATTTTCCCGGTGCTTACGTTATTGGAAACTAGCTCAATTACCAAGACCTTGAATGGTATGAGGCTTTGGAAGATAGTAAACTTAAAGAAGAAGCTTTTAAGGAACAAGGCTATCATGGAAGGATTAATCGAAGAAGATGATGATGAGTCACGTTACGAACGAAGGAGACGATGGAACGTGTATACAAACTATAATTATACATATGAAACAAATCATGATGTTGTAGAAAGAGAAGAGTTATGTAAAATTCATTAGTTGGCGGTATGCAATATTAGAATATTTGAGATGATCAAGTATTCATTTGGACAAGACAAAGAGTATGTCTCTATTAAAGAAAAGGAATACGATGATTTGATGAATACATGCAATGATGCATGCCAAGCATACCAAGAAATCTTTCGCATGATGGACGAAGGATGGATGGTAACTAGAGCTGAGTAGAAGAGAAGCTAAAGAAAAGTCTAACTTAAAGACTTCGCTGTAAACAAAAGTGCTTCCCGGGAGACAACCAGGAAAGTTATTTAATTTTTTATCGAGTCAGTCTTCCTAGAAATCAATACGGCATATCCGCTCCATACCATTAGGCGTATTGATTGTCTGGACATTATCAGTCTTTACTTTTAATTAATTATTAAACTGTATTGTCAGTTCTGGCAATACAACGTATTCAAGCACATGATACGACGTATTTGGTAGACTGGCCCATATTAGAAACCTTTTTCAGGCTTCTATACGGCGTATTCCAGTTTATGGATACGGCATATTAGTCTCCTGTACAGTTTGGTTTGTGTTATTTAATTGTTTTTAGGTACCAAGATAGGAATGCACGTTTTTTCTATATTTTACACAAGACCTCAGAAGAGAAAGAAACCGACGAATATTGGTGGAGAATTTACAAGTCTGGAGATCTTAGAGTGTTGGAGTCTTAAAACTTCAAGGCGGCTGTTCAACACACAATCTTGCTCATAAACCTACATGGAGAATCTACCGAGCAAATATCAGGGGAGTTTCTCATTCTAATTCTTTTTAATTCCCGTATTTTAATGTTTTATCTATACAACGAGGACGTTGTATAATTCAAGTGGGGGGATGGAATTAGAATGTTTACTTCTCCTATTTTTCACACCAAAATGCTTAAATTATGCTCAAATTTAAAAATTTTCAAGCATACTTTTGTGAAAATTACTTGATACATAACCCACACACAATAACCCTTATTAGATATTGTGAGAATTTAACCTTATCCGTTTCCAAATGTTTACCCAAATTCTATAAAATAAGAGTGTGCCGGTGATGTAGTGGACTTTAAAACTTGACTTGGTATATCACTCGAGACCATAATAATGAGTATTATGGATTTAATTTGAGTAACTTGTTTAAATTTATAAATTTTTAGGATTACACTCAAAAAGCCTATCCATGTAATTTATTAACTATCTACACCGGTTAGTTAACCTCCCGTATAAACCCTTTTCCATTATCTCCTTTAGAGTGAAGATCTACTTAGAACAACCCATAGAGCCAATCCTTTATGAAGTACACCAATTATTTATTTTATTACATCCTTACACCTTAACCTACCCTGTTAGATTAAGTTTAATTTACAGTTGCTAGTTGCTTAAAGTGTAAGGTTTGTATTTCCCGAGTCTTGTGTCAAAATTTTCTATCTTTGGTGCGGTCGAAAGAATTTGCACATCGCAAATGGGAATTAATAAAGTAGTCAAAACTCATGTATTTTTACTACCATTGCAATTAATGGTACGTCCGAAGAACGAACAATTATCGAAGAAATTATCCAAAATTATTATGATCGTGAAGATGGTGAAACTATTCCGAGTTTCGTATATTATTATGAAAAAAAATATATTCGAAAAAAAGAGAGAAGAGAAAGAAAGTTTGAAGATAATCGTTTCGCAAAGCAAGAACCGAAGGAATTACACGAAGGATCAATTATTCGTTGATACGTCTCAAAAATCAACGATGTAGAGTATTGTATAAAGTGAAAGATATCGCCACTTACCTTGTAGAGTATGTAAAGTATGGGATGATTGGGAAGTTGACCGTTATGGGAACGCCAACTTAGGTTGTTGTTTTTTATCGATGATCAAGACGTTGTAAATAGTTGTGTCTTTATCATGGTAACGGTCGGGAAAAAGTGTCTAGTAACTTGTATCTAAGTCTTAATCTATTCGTTTTGTGTCTTTACCATTGGTTAAATTTGACTAGGGATGTGATCGAACACACATGTCTATTCTGTCGTTACGGACATGTATGTGTGCTTCAGCTGCCTTGTTGGAGTGGTACTTCT
>BQNB010091685.1:0-26809 GCA_026074375.1 Tanacetum coccineum
GCTTTTAGACTATTCTTACTATATATTTGATATTTTATTATATTGTATATATTTTAAGGTGTAGTCTGAGCGGATCAATCCCCTTTTTGAAGGTAATCGTCCCTTAAGAAGCTCATGCTTGAAGTTTTAGGAGGACTTAGGCCTGACTCCTTTATGCATTTTATCATCGAAGGCTTATGTGTGGCCTTAAGTTTTAGACAAATGTATTATGCCACTTTTTAAAGAAGGTTGCCCTTAGGAACCTAATTTGTATTCCTCATGTTTGAGGTTTTTGGGAGGACTTAGGTCTGACTCCTTTTTTATCATCGAAGGCTCATGTGTGGCCTTAAGTTGTAGACAAATGTATTGTGCCACTTTTTAAAGAAGGTTTTCTTTAGGAACCTGATTTGTATTCCTCATGTTTGAGGTTTTAGGAGGACTTGGGTCTAACTCCTTTTTTATCATCGAAGGCTTATGTGTGGCCTTAAGTTATGGACAAATGTATTGTGCTACTTTTTAAAGAAGGTTTCCCTTAGGAACCTGATTTATATTCCTCGTGTTTAAGGTTTTAGAAGGACTTGGGTCTGACTCCTTCTTTTTTACTAAGATGTATCCAGAGAAGTCTATGGGAGTGCTCATTAATTCATCAAAGTCCTTTAACAATTTATCGGTAGAAGTAGAAGTTGCTTAAGTCATCAACTAATTTTGAGTTGGTCCTTCTTGTGTAGTCTTGCCAACATACCAGTCAGGGTCAGTAGGTTCTTGAGGTGGTGTAGGTTTCTTAAACCAGTCATGTCTAGAGGCAGTCTCATTCCTTGGCTCATCTTCATTATCACCCAGATTCCCTTCTTGATCTTTTGGTATGTCTGAGTCTGCAACCTTGAACACTAGTTCCTCTGATTGAACAGACTTTTTAGAAGACTTTGGTTGAGACTTGGTGCCTTTGGAAGAGCCATATCTTGAATCTTTCTTTTTCAAACCAGTGGTTGGTTCTGCATCTTTACTTAGCTTTCTCTTCTTTAACCCTCGGTCTGATCCAGCGGAAGAGTCTTCATCTTTGTCTTTATATTTGCGGCTTTGTCGAGATCGTAAGATTTTTTCAAACTATCATAGCAATCTCAGTGTTCGGGAGCTGCCAGATATGATTCACTTTTCTCTATTTTGTCGATAAGAATCTTCTTTAACTCAAATTCAGTAAGTGTAAAAGTAGCCTCATAAGTAGAATGTAGTTGAGAAGACACCTTTGCTAGAGTAACTTCATCACGTGATTCTTTAATCAATGCTTCGATCACAGGTGGAGCGAAGTTAGACACTTCCTTAGGCAGAATCTGAGGCAGCTGATCTTTTACTTGCTCTTTGATTCTAGCCGTGAGTGATTCCGAAAGGAAGTTCATGAATTCTTCTCTAGTTTCTCCCAACCGTGTGTCTAGATGTTCATCAACTAAAGTTGTCACTTGAGTGTGTAGAGGGTCCTTTTTAAGTTCAGCAACTTCTTTTTCCAATGTTGTTATTCTATCGTTGAATCGAAAGACCGATGCAAAGTCAGGAAGTGTAGATAGAGGATTTGTAGTTTCAATTGTTGGTGGTGGATTGGGTGTTGTCAGTATTGGTGGAGGTGTGACGGTTTGTGATGATTGAGGAATGTTTGTGTATACAGGTGATGATTCAGTGATAACAGAAACTGGTATTGTAAGAAGAGTGGGTGCCTGAGTTCTTGGGACTTCATGGTGGACATGAACATCTAGTAGAGAAACAATTTCTGCATCAGTATGAGGAATATCTGAAAAATTTAGGAATTTGGATGCCAAGTCGGATGAACGAGAAGAACTAGTAACAGGAACTTCAGTCTTCTTCGTAACAGTAGAAATTGTCACATGAGCATCTTCAACAACTTGTTCTTGAGTAGTCTCTAAATTTTCATTCCCTTGTTGAGCGTCAATCATTTCAGCATCAGCACCCTCACCTTGAACAATTTCTTTATCGCCTTTAATCACATCATCACTTTCTTCATCGCTTTTATTCACATCATCACTTTCTTCATTGCTTTTATTCACATCATCACTTTCTGATTCCAGATTATCATCATCTTTATCATCAGTGGGAGAGGGAGTATGAACAAACTCCTCCTCTTCTTGATCATCATCTTCAGATTCTTCTTCTTGCTCCGAATCAGATACTTGCTCTTCACTTTCATTCTCTTGCTCACTGTCTTCATTACTTGAATCTTGATCATTGTTGCTGTCGTCTTCATCATTACCCCAAGACTCAGATTCACTCTCAGTAGAGTCATCTTCTGTCACATCGGGAACCCCTGGCTTATCACCAGTTCCTTCACTTGTGACAGTAGGTGTGATCTTATTAACACTTGGTAGTTATTTTTGCAACCAGTACCAGAACAACTATAGTGTGTCTTATGAAATCCCATTTAGCTTTCTTCTACGTATGTTCATCTGAGCTTCTTCTGTCAACGCTACTTCAGATAGCAATTCAATTCCTTTCCCAGGAGTAACATCCACCTTTTCCTTTTCCTTACTTTTAGACTTTGTTTCCACAGGAGCCTCTCTGATGACGACACCTGTTGCTAGCTTAGTTGTAGACTTATTGGCAGGTCCCTTAACTCGTTAGCCTTTTTAGACAGGTTCTTCATCTGCAGGGACTAGATCACTGTATATCTTAGATGGAGAAGCTTTCTTAAATTTTCGAGCCATCTTGGGAGGTATAACACATGTAGCATAGCCTAGATAAGTCTTGTACGCTTTACTTTCCTTCATCGTTAGATTGGTCAAACATTCAGGAAGAATAGCTCCATAGATCTGAGTTGATTCTTTTGCAGAGACAAATCTTAAGGAATTAATCAAGTAGTCATCTTTGGAGGTGTGCATCCCAATTTTGTTTCTCCAGGAAAGTGACTTTTCTTGAATAAGGAAGTGGTGAATGATAGCGTTGGTGAATCGAGGATAGTACATCTTTTCTTACTTTTTATAGACTCTGTTTTCAATCTGGTAGATGAAGTCTTCCCAAAGTAATTCCACATAGTCTACATTTTTCTGATAGAACATACCCCAAAGGATTTGAGCTCTGGAGAGACGAAGCTTGTCAAGACCACTAGTCTTTCCAGATAAACCCCGATTGATAAGAACAGCAAAAGTTCTCTAGGGTTGATGCATCTAATAGACATCAACATCATTGAGTGAGTTGATCACCCCAGTATGGCCGAGTTCTCTTAAGAAAGACACAGTGTCTTCTTCAGAAGGAAGGGGATCAAAGTCTCTACCTTGTACTCTTGGGCAAATCTGAAAGATATCTCTGAAGACTTCCAAGTTAAGTTTGAATCGTTTCTTCTTGTTAATCTTGAATCTGTAGAAGGTGTCATGCTTGTACACAGAAATCTAGAATTGATGCATGTACACTTCAGGGACATCCGCAGTGATGAGAAATGTAGGATAGCATAGAGTGGGTGCAACAGCATCGAAAACGACCTAAAATATGGGTTCTCTTGGTGTCAATCCGGGAGGGATTCTTCCATTTCATTTTCTGATGTCAAGTCTATTCTCTTTGGGAACAAGCTCAAGATCAAGCTTGGTTTGTTGAGCAATGATGGAAGACATGATTCTGCTAAGATTTGTCATATACAGTTCATATACAAACACATATATATAGAATAGATAGACAATTTAGACCATGATGCACGATTATTGATGCAGGACATGATTTACAATAGGGGATAGGCAAACAATTACTCGGCAACAAATTGATACAAATGCACACAATGCAAAGAACTAATACACATGCAAACAGGAGACACACACACACTCATATATTACATTAACTATAGGCCAACAATTAAAATCAAGGCAATTACTAACGATTACTAAGGAAAATTAAACCTAAGTTAATCACTGAGTGACAATATAGGGATTAATTATACTTAGATAAGGTTATGCTATTGGATTACCAAGATTATGAGATTTGTTCTACAAAGAAAAAAATCAAGTATAGATTTCCTATAGAGAGTGTATAAATCGCGTGTGTTAAATACCTATGTATAGTTTGCCTGTGTAACGTACCCATGCATAGTTCGCCTGTTATAATCATGCATGTATAGTTCGCTTGAGTAATTAATGAACGTATAGTTCGCCTATATAAAAGTGTATAATTCGCCTGTGTAAATGCAAACGTATAGTTCGCCGGTGTTAACCACTTATGTATAGTTTGCCTGTGCAATCCCTATGTATTGTTCGCCTAATATATAAAACTTAAGTATAATTCACCCAAATAACAATTGTTGTATAATTCGCCTGTGTAATAATGAATGTATAGTTCGCCTGCCTTGATTCTATGTATTGTTCGCCTATGAAAATTCATTTAAGTATAGTACTTCTAAACTCAAACCCATGAACATTTTGCAAGTTCTTGCCCGTTTTTATCCATTTCGAATTCAAGAATCAATCAAAACCCATAAAGGAGTTGTCCCCATAAAAAACTGTTTTGGGCACAACATCTAGATCCCTAATAGACCAAAACCCCTCAACCAATTTAACTTTTCATACACTTTTAAGTGGTGATAGAAATTAGGTCGATTTTAGGGTTTTTCAAGCGAAAATCCAAGGTTTGGTCAGTTAATATGGGTATTGCATCATTAAAACGTGTGTACCTTAAGATTTAAACAAGAATAGAGGGATTTCTTGAAGTCTTGAAAATCAATAAAGAAGGTTTGAGGGTTTATGTGTGTGTGACGAGAGGGAGATGCCGGTTGGGGGTGTTTATGTTTAAAACTTTTGAGTTTTGGCATAAATGCCCCCTGAGGTATAATGTATCTTCTAATTTTCTTTAACACATTACCTAAGGCAAACTAAAGTTTCACAAATTGCACAACTAGTCCCTAAGGTTTAGTCATCAAGAAAAAGATTCACTTTTTGCATTAAAACCCCAATAAGATTAAACATATAACAACTTAAGCCCGATTGAGTTGAAATTTATCAACTCCCCTTTAATTATTCACCCGATATGATTAAAACCTTTCCGATTATCACATGATTAATTATGAAGAAGATGATTTTGATAGTTTCTCCCCTCAAATAATGACCCGTTTTCTATTGAAAGAGTTGTAGTCGTTATTTGATGGATCAAAATTGTCTTTGAAAAATGATGATCTGTTGAATCTGAAAGATGATTATTGTATATTTTGACAATCAACACCCAAAAAAATAAGATTTCTCTTATTTTGACACATAAGCGCACTGACACGTACACTTATGGAATAAAGGAAGCACGGGTTATGATGCAAAGTAATCACAAGCCTTTGCATGGTCATTAATTAGACCATGCCTGAGAATAAATTCCCGTTGAGAGGACAAGTCTCCTTTTTGATGGAATACTTGCCTTTAAGATGATGACTGGGTTTGCTATCTGAAATAATAGCAAGCCATTTGTGCATGTTTTGAAAGTTGTTGAAACTTTTGCTCGAACTTCATTTATAGCCTCGTATCATTATTGAATGACATTTCTAAGACTATAAATGTTATCGATTTTCAAAAGACATGTCAGAGATACATATTTTTATATTTTCCTGACTTTTTTAATTTTTAATTTTCTTTTTGAAAAATTTATATAGAAGAAAAATATTTTTGTGTTTTAATGTTTTCTTATGTACATATGATATAGGATATGAGTTACCACCATCACTGGACCGTTTCCTCTGCCAAACGTTTCAACGTTTCTGGAGACATGCTTTTCATACCTAGCTTATCGATCAAGAAGTTAAATCTCTCTCGAGGCAACGATTTAGTAAAGATGTCAGCCAGTTGGTATTCAGTCCGGACAAAGTATAGCTTCATGATTCTATTCTCCACTTGCTCTTTTATGAAATGGTAGCGAATATCGATGTGCTTAGCTCTTTAATGTTGAACATTGTTGCAGCATAAAGCAATCGCACTCTTGTTGTCGCAGTACAGAGGGATCGTATGCGAAATTGAAAAAAACATAATTGTGAGATGTGAACGCATCCAAAGGATTTATGAGCATCACCCAGATAGGCAATTATATTCATGTCTCGGTACTCGATAGGCAGTGCTCTTTTGCTTCTTTGACACAGCTCAACCAAGTTTGCACCTAAGAACTGAAGCGTCCCGATGTACTACGTCTAGTGTCTTGACACCCCGCGTGATCGACATCTGCATAAGCTATGAGTGACATATCGATATCCTTCGAGTACCATAGACCCATGTTAATGGTTCCGTTAAGGTATCAAAAGATCCGTTTCACCGCATGTAAGTGCTCTTCGATAAGCTTAGCCTGATATCGGGCATATAAGCAGACTACATAGTTAAGGTCAGGTCTACTGGCTATAAGATACATTAAGGATCTAATCATGCCACAGTAAAGTGTAGCATTAACTTGTTTCCCCTGTAGATCTTCATCTAGTTTCATGTTTTTAATTATGGGTGTGTTGACAGAATCAGTAGAATACATACCATATTTTTTTAACAATTTCAGAAGCATATTTAGATTGGTTTTTTTAAAGATGCCTCTGGGACTTTGAGATATTTGTAATCCTAAAAAGAATGACATTTGCCTCATCATCGACATCTTGAACTTATTGGTCATCTGATTAGCAAACTCATCACACATGGCAGTATTAGTGGATGCAAATATTATGTCGTCACATAAATTTTTTACAGTAATATGTCGTTTCCAGCATGGCGTATGAAGAGTGTTGGATCAAACTGCACCTTGGAGAATGGTGAGAGATAAGGAGATTGTACATCATATCATACCATGCAAGTGGTGCTTGTTTGAGACCATAAAGAGCCGTTTAGAGCCTTGTACACATGCGATGGGTTGGTCCAGATCAACTATTCCTTCTGGTTTGAGACATGTCAGACCTCTTCTTTTGAGCTCGCCATTTAAGAAAAGCCGTTTTGAGTCCATTTGGTATATTGTCATCTACTTATGAAGCGCATTTGCTTCGAAGATACGAATGCTCTATTCTAGCTACTGGTACAAATATTCCTCGAAATTGATACCTCTTCTTGTTTAAATCTTGGCAACTAGTCGAGCCTTATTCTTTAGTACCCCACCAGATTCATCTGTTTTGACCTTATAAATCCATTTGAGTTTGATCAAGAACACGTTATCTAGACACGGCACCAATTCCCAAACTTTAAGTCTTTCAAATTCATGAATTTCTTCTTGCATTGCATCGATCCATGACGGTTCGGTCATTGCTTGTTTGAAGTTCTTTGGTTCTACTGAAGTTAGGAAGGCATCAAAATAACACCACATGGCATCAGTTTCAAGTTGCTTCCTTGTAGATACAGAGCGAGAAGGATCACCGATCACGTTTGCTATAGGATGATCCTTAGTCCATCTACCAAGGTGTTCAAATAGAGTGTGGATTTGTCTCACATTAGATGATGATCCATGAGAAGTCGAGTCTTCATTAGGAGATTCATTAAGAGGATCATCATGAAATGTTGGTGTTTTTGGTGATTCTTCAAAACCTTGAGAAATGATTGGAGAATGTTCTTGTTCTTGTGATGAGGGAATACTTGTTGATGGAGCATCCTGGTCAATGGAAGTAGACACAGGAGAATCAGCTAATACTTCAGCTCTTGGAGCGGCAGCTTCTTGAACTAGAGATACAACAATTGTTGGAGGGTTAAAGTATTGATCAAACATTGGTTGAAACAAACGGATCCAATCATCTGTATTTGGTGGTATACAAGGTTGTTGAGAAACAGTGCGTTTGATCGAGTTCCTGTCTGGGAGTAGCAGGGAGTCATATAATGAAGCTCGGGTCCTGAACTGAATTGTTTAGAAGCCATTGCTGTTAGCTCATCGAACGTTACATGAATCGTTTCTGAAATTATCTGGGTCCTTCTGTTGTAGATTCTGAATGCTTTCTTTGCAGGCGTGTAACCAACGAAAATCCCAATGTCTGCTTTTGCATCAAAATTTCCTAGATCCTCATGGTCATTGGTAGGATAACAAAGTGAACCAAAGACATGAAAGAATGATAAGTCTGGTTTCTGGTCTTACATAAGCTCGTATGGAGTTTTGTTATATCGGAGGCGTATCAAAGAACGATTTTTGGTGTAACAAGCTGTATTGATAGCTTCGGCCCAGAGAAATAATGAAGCTTTAGAAAATATCAGCATTGTTCGAGCAGCTTCAACAAGAGTCTGATTTTGCCTTTCGACAACACCGTTCTATTGAGGAGTGCGAGCTACAGAAGTTTGATGTGTGATGCCAACATTTTCATACCATTCGCGAAGTATCTGATTGATAAATTCAGCTCCATTATCTGTTCGAACATTTCGGACCGTGGCATTTAAACAAACTTGTATGTTTTTAATACATTTGATGATGGCCGCAGGAGCTTCATCTTTTGTCTTCAAAATCTGGACCAAGGTAAAATACTTGAGTAATCGTTTCTACTATCACTAAGATCTAGTTTTTCCCGTTATACTAGCATAGCATCGGGCCACACAAATCCATATGCAAAAGATATAGTTTCTCTTGGTTAGTGTCTTCAGCTTTGGGTTGATGAGAGGATTTTTTGCTTTTCCCTAATGCACATGCTGAACACAAATGATCTTCCTTTAAGATGATGACCGGGTTGCTATCTGAAATAATAACAAGCCATTTTGGCATGTTTTGAAAGCTTTTGAAACTTCTGCTCGAACTTCATTTACATCCTCGTATCATTATTAAATGACATTTCTAAGGCCGTAAATGTTATCGATTTTCAGAAGAAATGCCAGAGATACATATTTTTATATTTTTCTGATTTTTTTAATTTTTAATTTTGTTTTTGAAAATTTTATATAAAAGAAAAATGTTTTTGGACTTTTTATGTTTTCATATATACATATATACAGGATATGAGTTACCACCATCACTCATCCGTTTCCTCTGCTAGACTTTTCAATGTTTCCGGAGACATGCTTCTCATACCAAGCTTTTCAATCAAGAAGTTAAATATTTCTTTTGGCAAAGGTTTGGTGAAGATTTCAGCGAGTTGGTATTCAGTCCGGACAAAGTATAATTCCACGATTCCATTCTCCACTTGCTCCTTTATAAAATGGTAGCGAACATCGATGTGCTTGGCTCGTGAGTGTTGAACATTGTTGTAGCATAGAGCAATCACACTTTTTTTTTCGCAATGCAGAGGGATCTTATTGAATTGAAAGCCATAATATGTTAGCTGTGAACGCATCTAAAGGATTTGTGAGCAACACCCAGATAAGGAAATATACTTAGCCTCTGTACTCGATATGGCAGTGATCTTTTGCTTCTTGGATGACCAGCTAACAAGTTTATCACCTAAGAACTGAGCGCTTCCCAATGTACTACGTCTAGTGTCTTGACATCCCGCATGATCGGCATCTGCATACGCTGTGAGTGACATATTGGTATCCTTCGAGTACCAGGGACCCATGTTAATGGTTCCGTTAAGGTATCGAAAGTTCTGTTTCACTGCTTGTAAGTGCTTTTTGGTAGGCTTAGCCTGATACCGGGCACATAAGCAGACAACATAGTTAAGATCAGGTCTACTGGCTATAAGATACATTAAGGATCCAATCATGCCACGATAAAGTGTAGCATCAACTTGTTTCCCCTGTAGATCTTCATCTAGATTCTTGTTTTCAATCATGGGTGTGTCTACAGAATCAGTAGAATGCAAACCATATTTTTTAACCATTTCAGAAGCATATTTAGATTTATTTTATAAAGATGCCTCTAGGACTTTGAGAAATTTATAATCCTAAAAAGAATGACATTTGCCCCCATCATCGACATCTTGAACTTATTGGTCATCTGATTAGCAAACTCATTACACATGGTAGTATTAGTGGATGCAAATATTATATCATCAACATAAATTTGTACCAGTAATATGTCGTTTCCAGCATGCCATGTGAAGAGTGTTGGGTCAACTACACCTTTAGAGAATTGTTGAGAGATAAAGAAGCTTGATAGCATATCATACCATTCACGTGGTGCTTGTTTTAGACCGTAAAGAGCCTTTTTGAGCTTGTACACATGCGATGGGTTATCCTGATCAACAAATCCTTCTGGTTGAGAAATGTAGACCTCTTCTTTGAGCTCGCCATTCAAGAAAGCCGTTTTAACGTCCATTTGGTAGATTGTCATATTCTTGTGAGCGGCATTTGCTACAAAGATACGAATGGCCTCTATTCTATCAACTGGTGCAAATGATTCCTTGAAATCGATACCCTCTTCTTGTCGGAATCCTTGAGCAACTAGTCGAGCCTTATTCTTTAGTACCCCACCAGATTCATCTGTTTTGACCTTATAAATCCATTTGAGTTTGATCAAGAAGACTTTATCTAGACATGACACCAATTACCAAACTTCAAGTCTTTCAAATTCATGAATTTCTTCTTGCATTGCATCGATCCATGACGGTTCGGTCATTGCTTGTTTAAAGTTCTTTGGTTCTACTAAAGTTAGGAAAGCATTAAAATAACACTACATGACATCAGTTTCAAGTTGCTTCCGTGTAGATACAGAGAGAGAAGGATCATCGATTATGTTTGCTATAGCATGATCCTTAGTCCATCTACCAAGGTGTTCAAATGGGGTGTGGATTTGTCTCACATTAGATGATGATCCTTGAGAAGTTGAGTCTTCTTGTGGAGATTCATTAAGTGGACCATCATGAAATGTTGGTGTTTTTGGTGATTCTTCAAAACCTTGAGAAATGATTGGAGAATGTTCATGTTCTTGTGATGAGGGAATACTTGTTGATGGAGCATCCTGGTCAATGGAAGTTGACACAGGAGAATCAGCTAATACTTTAGCTCTTAGAGCAATAACTTCTTGAACTGGAGAGACAACAATTATTGGAGGATTATAGTATTCATCTAACATTGGTTGAAACAAACGATCCCAATCATCTCTTATTGGTGGAATACAAGGTTGTTGAGAAACATGGTTTGAAACGAGTCATGTACTCGTTGTAATAGGAGTCATATAATAAAGCCTGGGTCCTGAATTGAATTGTTCAGAAGCCATTGTTGTTAGCTCATCGAACGTTACATGAATTATTTCAGAAATTATCCGGGTCCATCTGTTGTTGATTCTGAACGCTTTCTTTGCAGGCGCGTAACCAACGAAAATCCCAATGTCTGCTTTTGCATCAAATTTACCCAGATTCTCATGGTCATTGGTAGAATAACAAAGTAAACTAAAGACATGAAGGAATGATAAGTATGGGTTCTTGTCTTGCATAAGCTCGTATGGAGTTTTGTTGTATCGGTGACGTATCAAAGAACAGGTTTGGGTGTAATAAGCTGTATTGATAGCTTCGGCCCAGAGAAATAATGAAGCTTTAGAAAATATCAACATTGTTCGAGCGGCTTCAACAAGAGTCCAATTTCGCCTTTCGACAACACCATTCTGCTGAGGAGTGCGGGCTATAAAAGTTTGATGCGAGATGCCAACATTTTCATAAAATTCACGAAGTGTCTGATTGACAAATTCGGTTCCATTATCTGTTCGAACATTTTGGACAGTGGCATTCAAACGAACTTGTATCTTTTTAATACATTTGATGATGGCCGCAGTAGCTTCATCTTTTGTCTTTAAAAATCTAACCCAGGTAAATCTTGAGTAACCGTCGACTATCACTAAGATATACCTTTTCCAGTTAATACTAGCCATACGCATCGGGCCACACAAATCCATATACAAAAGATATAGTTTCTCTTGGTTAGTGTCTTTAGCTTTGGGTTGATGAGAGGATATTTTGCTTTTCCCTAATGCACATGATGAACACAAATGATCTTTCTGAAATTTAAGTGTAGGAATTCCTCGTGCAAGACCGTCTTTAGCTAGCTTGTTCAAAGTACCGAAGTTGAGATGAGATAATTGACGGTGCCATAACCAGCTCTTAGTCTTTGACGCTTTGGATAAAAGACAGATCGGAGATGATTTCAGCATGTCATCAAGAGAAATTGTGTATAAATTTGTGTCTCGGGACCCTAAAAGTAGATCAACACCTTCTAAATTACGAATAAAGCAAGTGTTTTTCCAAAATTCAACTTCAAGATCCACATCACAAAAATAACCAACAGAAAACAAGTTATGTTCAAGTCCTTCAACGTAGTATACCCTTGAGATAACAACGTTTCCCAGCTGATAGTCACATACCCCATAATCCTTGCAATTTGGTCGTTCCCGAATCTAACAGTACCCAAAAATTTACTGACAAAGTTAATGAGCTGAGAGCGATTCCATGTCATGTGTTTTGAACATCCAGAGTCCAGATACCAGAGTACAATCTGGACAACCTGTCATGACAAGAGAAGAAGATGATGGAATATCTGTTGCATTGGATCCCCATGTTTGATTGGGTTCCGAGTGGTTAACATTCTTAGATTCTACAATCTTAGCTATTTTACTCGAACCTATGTTTTTAACATTTTTGGTTTTCCTGCTATAGACTTTAATCTCTGGTTTTTGTATTTTAGTTGAGTGGGAAGTGGTTTTTTTTAGAAGACACTACGTTAGTTGAGGTGAACCTCGTTAAAGGGCAGGAATTACCAACTATAGTGAAGGTTCTGCCTGTTGGTTTCCACTTAAATCCTACTTCAGTGAATACATGACCCGTAGGTTTCCAAATATTTTATTTTTTATGTTTCTTAGCAGATTTAGTATGATTATTCCCATTTTGCACAAGATCAAGAAGACATTTATCATGAACACCATCAAACATAGATTTATTACAAGTAGCACAGAGAATTTCAGAATTCACATTTGACAGTGAATGCTTAACATCAACATCACAAACAGGTTTAACAACATGATTCATTTTATTAACTTTCCTAGGTTGGGCTTCTACTTTATTCTTCTTGTTCCTACTTGGTGTATGCGAGATCCTATCATTCCTTTTATTGCCTGGAGGCTTTGATCCGCAATTACTAGTAGAACACTTCACTCCTGTAGAAGACAACACAGGTGTGTTAGAATCTGATGTATTAGAAGACTCTACCTGTTTAATGTTGCTTAAGGAAGTGAGAGGTTCAGCAAACCTAACTTTCTTGACATTGTTCATGGGTGAGACAACAACCTTCTTAGTACTAGGTGTTATCGCATTAGGGCACGTATCTTGAACATATACAAGCAACTCCTGAATTCTTGTGGCATACTTACAGGCAAAGTCTAACTCTCTATCTAAAGGTTGTTTCGCTTTAGCTTGTTCGACTATTTCCCGAAGAGTATTAGCTTGTTCTTGAGTGTGTCTAAGATAGTCTATGTGAGCATCCCTATTTTGCAATAACCTAGGAGGCAACGGTACTAAATCAAGTTTGAACATGCCTAGAGAAATAGTGGTGGCAAAAGGTGTGTGTACAACATGTTCAACAATTTCTTTCCCTTTTAATTTTCGTAAATCATTTTTCAATGATGTTATCACAAAAACCTTGTCTTGAATTTGAGCTTTTAAATCCTCATTTTCCACAGATTTTAAGTTCAGTTTGTTAATTAAAGAGTCACTTTGTTCTTTATGACGAACACGTGTCTGTTTGATCGAGTCAAACTGATCTTTAAAAACCTGTTTCACATGATTAATTTCATTACAAAGACGTTCGTTCTCAGAAAGCAATTTTGCCACACTATTTTCCAGTTCCTTATTTATGGCTCAGTTTTAACATTTATCATGATTAACGTTCTCTTCCTTGGTATTCTCTCTCAAAGATTGAATAGTATCCTTCAACTTACAAATGGTCTTGTCTTTATCTTGTAGCCGAGCTTTCAAATCATTGACTTCAAAGTATTCTTGAATTTCAACAACATTTTGATTAACGCAAGATTCATTGTTTTGAAAAACTTCTTGTTGTAATTGCATTGATGCTTCGAGAGAAATACAATGTTTTTCAAGTTGTGAGTAATTTTTCAAAAAATCATTATATGCTTGTTTTGATTTGGAAAGCTCAGCATCAAGATTCAAACACTTTTCACACAATTCACACTCTTGCATTTCCATATTCACAGAATCGTTATTCAAAGACATAGAATTCATCACAGTTAACAGTACATCTTGAGACATGATTTTTTGTAAGAGTCGATCATTTTCCAAAAGAATTTCTTTCTTAGCAATTTCCAAACATTGTTTATCAACTGAAGACTGTTGAACAGCCACTTCCATTTGGTCAAAAACTGTTTGTACTTCCGTTATTTCATTTAGAAGATCTTTATCAAACACATTGAAGATGTCTTTTAAAGATTTTAGAAATGGAATAATTTCATTGTTAAAAACAGTTTTTGTATGCTCAAACCCCCATTCACCTACTTCAAGAGCATTAGGTGTTGTCCTCTTCTTCACCACTGAGTCAAACTGGGTAAGGTGGAATTTAAGCTTTTTGAGGCTTGCATTCACCAAACACACCTTAGGTAATTCACTGGGAACATCCACTATGACAGGTGGTGTGTAAGGAGGTTCAATGGTTGGATTGAGTATATGGAACCAAAAGGCTTGTTCAGCCGATAATTCTTGTTGTGGAGAAAAACGTTTTCCAAAATCTTCAGTTAGTCTATTTAATTTTTCATAATCGATAGGTTTATGAGAAATTTTCTTTGCAATAACTTCAGGATCCTTTGCTTTTTCAGACATTTTTGATCGACTCTCTTCTTCCAAAATCAATGTTTCTTCATCATCAATCACAGGCATAGCAACATGTGCATTAGACATAACAACACCATCATACAAGGTTGGTTTTATCCGCTGAGCTTTCTTAAGATAAAACGGATTTTGATAACCTAGAGCTTGTTTGAATTCTACGTAAGGCGTCGAGTTTAATCTTTCAAAACATGCTTAGAAATATTTGTAGTGCATTCGTTTTATTTTTGTGAGTTTTTATAACAAACATCGACATTTAAATTTTGATTTGTATAAATATTCTATTTCGTATTTTATTTTCGAATGGAAATTTGAAATTTTATTTTTTACTAACGTCGTCTTTTTTCCTAGTCTTGAGCCGACTGATGTTTCTAAATGTCATATTTATTAAATATTAGAAATTAAATTAAAGTGTTAACGGAAATAAAAAGTTGCGTCTTGGAAGTTTAATCCCGAGCCACGATAGTTGATTTTTATTTAAGTAAAAAGTTCATGTGTCAAAAACTAATTTTTGAAAAGAGGGGAGGACTATTATTGTCAAAAGTCCAAACTAGTGCAAGACATATATAAGGAAGTTTACTTCCTCATTTCCTTCATTTTTATAAAATAAAACACACACTTTCTCTCTAGCTCTACCACCACCACCGGAAAACTTTTCCGGTCATCGGAAACCGCCATCGTCGCCGGAAACCGCCGTGGTCGCCGGAAATATTACATGCAATCCGAACAACTTATATTTTCCGAATCCCCTCGTTATTTCCTACGTTTTCCACTAAAAATATACGACATGCAATGGGTAAATAAAATGGTGATCAAAAGTATTTTGGGTGGAGATTAAGCTTGGAGTTGAAACCTTCATCAAGCTTGTTCTTATTTTGATCATTGTGATCTTGTCTACACTTTTCTTATGGTAAAAGATTTAATGAGACTTGTTTAAGTTTATTTTGATTTCATTTTTTTTTTTTTTTTTTTGTATGTTCTGTATTGTAAATGATGATCAAGTAATAAAATGGTTCATGCATGTATAGATCTAGGTAAGAAATAACTAAATCAACCATTAAAACTTGCTAGAACTCATTAGAAATTTAGGGCTGTTGTAAATAGTAAGTTCTAGATTTTTACATAAGTATTAGACTTGATTTGATTTACCTAGGTTGTAGAGAATTGAGTGATGATAATGTGGCTAATTGGATACTCAATGGAAAGTGAAAATTGACCAA
This sequence comes from Tanacetum coccineum, assembly GCA_026074375.1. Taxonomy (NCBI): domain Eukaryota; kingdom Viridiplantae; phylum Streptophyta; class Magnoliopsida; order Asterales; family Asteraceae; genus Tanacetum; species Tanacetum coccineum. The sequence goes on from BQNB010091685.1 coordinate 15,847, forward strand.
GTTATGACCATTTTACCAAAAGTCATCAAATCTGACCTTGCTGGACAGAACGTATAAAAAGTCATGATTGCTATGAGGTTGGTTAAAAATCTAAACTTATGAGACCTAGATGAAAATCATGTAGGTCTGTACCATTGGATGATCTAACCAATTCATTAGGTTGGACAAATGGCATCAAAAATGGTGAAAATAGTGAATTTTCTCTGCCAAAAATGCCCACTTGACATTTGTATAATGAAGTGCCCTTAAGTCTATTTACTTAAACATAAGTATAAAATCGGACTCTATAATCTATAATGTACATTTAAAAATGAAACTAATGATATAAATTTTATAAGTATATCATTTATGGTTTGAAAGATACAACTATTTTTGTAACCATAAACATATAAATTTTTTTACGTCTATATCAATACTAAAATTTGTAAAGCGTTTTTGCAACTAAAACCTGAGATGGTAGGACCCACTTTTGGGAACTTTTGTCATGCATGATCCTACTGATAATAAAATTAACCCGACATTGAGAACACGAAAACTTTACTATATAACTCATTAAAACAATCTTTAAAATAGACTATATGACCATATTGGGCCATTAGGCCCAATGTATATGAATGGACCTATTGGACTTAACTTTGGACCCAACCCACTTAGGCCCAATTAATGGGTTAAAATCTGGTCTTGGACTTATAAAATGGACTAAATTACTTAATGGACTCATAAAGGCCCTCATCGGGACTTTGGACCCATTAAATTGGTAACAACTAGTAAAATTGAGCTAAGTTTGTACATGTTAAAACAAATAGAAGATATGAGAATAAAAATTGGGGAATTTAAATTAATTGTTGATACAATTCATTTAAGATACATTGCTATATAGTCTTTACCCCACCCCCTTTGATGAAATTTTATTTTGATGGACCTAGGAAACCTAAAGACACCATTCAGTTTTGTATAGGTTCTGGGTGATTAGTGCCGAAGTCCTAGTTCAGTCTATCCGCCGCTTTTTCTTCGAATACTATCAAGTGAGTTCATAGCTCGCATTTTTACACTGTTATTGTTTTAGAACACACGTAGGGATTACATGCTTGTTTTAAATAAAACAACACGGGACGAAATGTATGCTAGTAGCTTGATTATTATATGTTAGCTTAACTTCGCTGATAAAAGACCCGCGGAACATCTATGAATGTTAATTGCCTGGGAAAAAGGCATACGTGTATACATGAAACTAGTACTATTTGAAGCGTACCACCTGTCCGATCGTGACAACTAGATATGTACTTGTGTCGGAAAAAATGACACAACGAATGCATTGTTAGAGAATAAGATACACTTATAGCGTGAGTGTTTTCTGTGGGCATTATATTGAATATATGGTTAAGTTCGATGTCTGAGGCTTATTATTAATCCCACGATATAACTTTGTTGGCCACAACGTTATATCCACGATAATATTGCAAAAAATGATACTTGTGTCTCAGATAATTATTTTTATTGTTTATAATATATAATCTCTATGGATTACTCAACATTATTGTTGACTTTTTGCTGTTTTATCTCAGGTCCTTGGAAGGTAATTCGGCTGATGGGATATGAGGCTAGGCTTAAATAATTATTCATTTGAAAATGTTTTGTAAAACGTTGTATGATGTTGTTAAACTTATTTGGGACCCGTGATGTAAACTTTATTTTATTCAAATGAATGAAATTTTCTCAAAACGCCTCTTTTTGAGTCGTTTTCTATGATTTGAGTTATTGTGCTATGACGTAACACCATTGGACCCTTCCGCTGACATGATGCTAAATTGAGGGTGTTACATAAATCGCCTGTTGAAAGATACACGTATAAATCGCCTGACCAAATAATACGTATGATTCGCCTATAGAAATACGTATAAATCGCCTGAAGAACTTCGTATAAATCGCCTGACCAAAGATACGTATAATTCGCCTATAGGAAACGTATAAATCGCCTGAAGGAAAATATGTATAATTTGCCTATGTGTATTCGCCCAACAGTGTTCGAAACTTAAAAATAAAAAATCATAAAAAGACTCACTTTTTGACGTTTTTACCCGATTTTTCTTGTACTTCTTACCTATCTAAGACTATTAGAACCTTAAAAACACAAACTTAAACGTTTTTTACACGAAAATTTTGAAATCAAGATTCTTGGTACAAAACCCTCTTTTTAACCAAAAAGACTCAAAAAGATGATATTTTTTATGGTTTTTGAAAGATTTTCTTGTACTTCTAGTCTATACTAAGATAACTAAGAAAGAAAGTTAAAAGCTTTATGGTTTTTAAACCCTCAAAAAGTGAAAACTCTTTGATGGATTTGAACCAATACTCACGCACAAAAGGGTATAAGAAACGCACACAAAACCTTTACAAACACCCCATGGCTGTTGATACCAATTGTAGAATATCTTGACACATAAATGGAAGGATTCACTTTAGGTTTTAGAGAGGGAAAGAGATGGTTGGATGAACACTTAGAGAGAGAAAGGAAAAGGATAATATTAGCTTAGTGAAAATATGTGAAAAATGAACAACCAACACCCTCTCCATGTGTGGAGAGGGTTTATATATCTAATGCTATGGCCGGCCATGGGCCTTTAATAGGCTTATCCATGGGCCTTTGGCCCGATTAGCTTTCTAACTTAACCTTACAACTTACTACGATCTACGACTAAGTATATTGGTAGTGACCGACACTTTTTCGTATTTCTAACAAAGATAATAACCGAATCCCTAAAGATAAGGAATCATATATCCACCCCATGAACAATAAGAAACCCTAAAAAATTAGGGTTTTGCCCAGCCGTCTAAACAATTACGTAACCACCCAGATCGATACACAAATCGATCACAAACTACCTATAATCAGTAGATCCAAGAACGCATGAGGTATACAAGGAATCTTCCTCAAAGTCAAAACCGAAACCCTAAATTAATAGGATTTCACCCTGTCACATGCGATCATGGGAATCCCATAATAAACACCCGATGAGATCTAAATGACTTCAAACCCTAAGCAAATAAGATTGCACACAGACCCATCAACGTCCCAAGAATAATCAAACTCCATGAAAGAACAATCAAGGAGTGATGATACAACCAAGCACCCACAACGACCAAACGTGTTCAATCCTAAAAAACTAATCAACGAACAGAACCCTAATTAAAAGATGCTGGTAATCGATCGTTTTACAATACGAGGGAACACGCATCAAATCAAGACCCAAAATACAATAGGGTGTCCATGGACAAAGCATGCCTGACCGTAAACTCCACAAAAACAAAGAAACTTAAAATTATTGCTTAAAACCCTAAACAAAACATAGAATGATCAATCTAGGATTAATAAACAAAAAGAATCGAGCAAATGGAATGGATGAATAGGTTTATGTGGCGGCCGGAAATCTCCTTTTTCTCTCCCCAAAGGGAGAGAAAAAACCCTACGTCTCTTATAAATTAAAGTCTGCTTGCTATTAACAAGTAATCAAAAAAATCGTAACCTAAATCAAATAATCAAAAAATGTTTTAATGATACATATATAAACTTGTGACTATAACATACTATATCTATGTAACTATTTCAAATTCACATCCTAACAAACTCATTAACGATACATAAATCTGCACAAATATTTAGCAATATTTTGTTTTCTACACAAATAAAGTAGCATCTAAACATCAAATAAATCTGCATAAATTTTTAGCAAAGATATTTTTCTGCATAAATAAACAGCTTTTTAAAACCAAAATAAGAAAAATATTTTAGCTTAAAAAACTGACTCTGCAAAAGTATCTTTTAGAAACGATCAGGGCTGTTAGGATTGAATCGAAGTTTAGGTCTGTTTAGATAAAACATATATATCATTAGAATTCTTCCTTTAGTCCAATATTTGGATGTTGTTATGCGATCTATGTGGTAGGGGACAAAGTTATAACTAAAACATTTTGTGCAAATAACTGATGAGTGTGTCTAGTCACCCCTCAATTTGAATGCACCTATTAGAACCCGCAATTTGGACCAATCTCCTAGCTAAACAAGTCATACAAATGAAATCAAAATCTCTAGAACTAAAATGATTCAAATGGTCATGCAAGTCAAACGGTTTGATTAAGGCTAAGTCAATTTTAACAGGTCAAACACATAATGCATATAAGATAGCCAAAAACGGTCAAATGGGTCAAAAGTCGCCACAAGTGTACTTAAATTGAAAATACAAGATAGTCACAAAATTACACATAGAAAGGGTAATAACAAAAAATTATATCATAAGATGTACGTTTGTTTGCAAATTGTTAGATTACTTTATTTATTCAAATCAGCACTAACGGAGGGGAATATATCTTAAGCTAATTCTCAAATTATCATAATTAAGCTGTAAATAATGAGTAAATGTAAAGATGTGTAACATACCCATGTTGCTTTTGCTATTGCGTCGAGAAACATATTCTTCTTGTTTTGATAGGTGCGCAAGAAGAGTTTAGAAACACTGGGATCTCGAGAGAGTTTTTCTAGCTGAACAAGTTAAACAATCAAATTTTAATAATCTATGAAAAAACTTAATAATATCTTAATGTAAAATAAGGAGTTCCAATTTTGTCTTGTGTTCATTGATTGGGATTAAACCACCAATGTGCAATCTTTTGTTTGATTGACGAGCAATTTTTCCCCTCTTAAATTTTGCTATAAAAGTGGGCAATCTCCATACTTTACACAATGCCTCCCACATGATCTGGTTCATAAACTCTGGTCGGTCAGCTTTCTTCCTTGCCATAGACATGCAATCGTTAATGCTCTTTGATCCAACCTTATCAAACAGACGCCTAACATCAGCTTCAATCGATGGGTTCCATCTGTATTTATTCTACGTATTCAAAATAGGTAAAGATCAATAATAAATTCGATGTTTTAGCTATTAACATCAGAATCCTCTATGATTGAGCTTGTTGCTTTGCTACTCTGCATTGTAACACCCGTATCCTGACAAGGTATTATTTTATATTATAAATAATAGTAATTAATTGTTTTAAATGCAATTAAAAGAAAATGGTAAAGTTATAAGTTATAAATAAATAAGTGCTAAGTGGTTGAAAGATATGTACTAAAATTGGAAGGAATGAAACTAGGAGGTCTAATGTTGCCAAATTGGAAAAGTTAATTAACTAAATATCAATTAGAAAAGATAATTAGACATTCTAGAAAAATCAGTAAGTGTGTGTGGGTGTGTTACTGTGTCGACACAAACAAGGAAAAAGTAGGAAGAATTAGAATTCAATCAATTGGCAAAGTTAATCAAAAAGAAGAATAATCAAGCAATTAAAAGTCTCTACTCATCAGTACCCGTTCATCCAAGTAAGTGTATTGATTCATGTACAAAATAGTGGTTCAAGTTACCCAAATTTGGGTGATAAAGACTAAAGGTTAGTAAATCATAGATATCTAATATTCTAACAAGTATGTTATTAGGTAATTTCACAAGTATGAAGCTAAGAAGGAATCAAGTTTGAGTGCAAGTATAATTTTAGAGGCTTAATTGAGATAAGTATCTTGACTAAACTTATGAATGTAAACATATAATAATAATTTAAGAATTTGTTATAAAATGTAACAGAAGGAGTTATTAAAGTTTTAATTTAAGCATGGATCCAAAGCCTAGTAAGGTAAGAAAAAAAAGAAAAAAAAAAAAAATAAAAAAAAAAAAAAAAAAAAAAAAAAAATTTAAAAAAAAAGAAAAAAAAATGAACAAAAAAAAAAAAACACACCACAAAACCCCAGAAAGGTCACCCCCCCCCTCCCCCAAAAAAACCGCCCCCCCCCCCGCACCCCCCACCCCCCCAATTCCCCCCCCCCCCCACCCCCACCCCCCCCCATCCCCCCCCCCGGCTCCCCACCCAAGCCCGCCCCCTCCCCCCGCCCCCCAAGCCCCCCCAACCCCCCCCCCCCACAAAATAACTCCACAACAACCATCAATATTATCTTGACTAAACTTATGAATGATATAATAATAATAATAATAATTAAGATATTTGTTATATAATGTTACAAGGAGTTATGAATGTTTAATTAGCTTGGATCCAATGCTAGTAATGTGAATGTTAGCATATTATTATGCTTGTGGAAAGGTATGTGTAAATGTTACAATCATTATCCTTGTTATGTTATGGTTAGTTTTACCACTAGCTATAACTTGTTTGAAAGTAGTTTATGTCAAGTACTTACTAAGCTTCTCGCTTATAGTTTAGTTTAATAATGTTTTGTAGGTTCGAGTGGAGTAGTTAAAGATAAGGAGAAAAGCTAGTTGAAATGGTGAAGAAGTAGTTTGGTCTTGGTAAGTAGAAGACCTCTTTTGGATCAAGGAATCGTGAAAGTTGAAGCCCCGAAGTGTCGATCTTTTATTTTGGTATCTTGGGTCTTTTACTTTTGAAGTCAAATCATTACTAGTTTATGTGGTTTGGTTAGTATTGAAATGGGTCAAGTGTGTATGATATGATGATTTTTAATGGGTATTAGTAAATGTGTTAAATGGTGTTTGGATTGGGCGGGTGTGACCCGTTATTGTGTTAAGGAAAAAAGGTTATGTTTGACGAACCTTGTAGGCAATGCATATTGATAAATTTACATAATTTTGGTTGTTTTGGTTTCGTTACAGAAGGTTGGTCTTTCGTGTTTATTTGTTCTGCAAAATTCTACAGGTTCTGTAAAGGTTTTGTATCTGAACACCAATACGACATATCTGATTTAATGAATACGGCGTATTGGGTTTTCAAGCTATACGGAGCATTGATACGGTGTATAGCAGTTCAAGATCAGTACGGCGTATTCAATTTAATGAATACGGCGTATTCATCTACTGGACTTATACGGAGTATTCATATTTTTGAATACGGAGTATCAGTTTTAGACTTAATACGGCGTATTCGATTTAGTGAATACGGCGTATTGGCTTCAGTTCACAGAAGGTTTATAGCTCTGTTAGGTTTAAGAAAAAGACTCGGTCACCCCGTGTATTTTCATGTTTAGCATAGCTCGTAGTTTTGTTAGTAATCGTATGATTTATGGTGTTGGGTTGGGTCTTTACCCACTGTAAGCCCACACCATAGCCCGTTTTATGGGCATTTTATAAGACATATTTAAACCCTCTCCACACATGAAGAGGGTGTTGGAAGAAATCTTTTTACACACACTCTTTAGTGTGTTTTACATATTCTCTCCATCCATCTCTTTCTCTCTCTAACTTTCTCTCTCTCTAGATATTATATGTGTGAATTATAAGAACCTATAATTGGTATCAAGAGCCATGGGGGCGGATTGAGTGTTTTGTTGTTGTGGTTATTTCTGCTTATTAGTTCGACTTATTTTACCTTATTTTAGTTACGGCATATTTTGGTTTTGTTCATTTTTCTTCAAACGTTTCAAATTTTTTACTAAAAACAAAACTAGTTACCTTATTTCTTTTGTTGGCCTACTGTTTCACTTTGATGTCGGATAATTTGATATGGGCTTACATGGGCTTTTTGTTTTGATGAAGTGGAGTTTAACATCTTATATGATAAATCTATATCACGTAGTATATTTTTAGAGTTTGTGTTATTCTGTTTAGAAGCCTACATCGTTGGTTTTTATTTCTTTTGGTAGAACGGCTTAAATTTTTGTGTTTTGTGGTTGATTATTGTTGTTATTTGAGCTTAATGGTTCGGCTTAATTAGGCTTTATTACACTCAGTTCGCTTTCTTTTCTATTTGCTTATGTAGTTTACAAACTAATAACTTCTATACCGAAAAACCTCAACTAGCAAATCTTAGTTTTAGTTCAAAACCTTCACGTCCTATCTTTATTTTACAAAGTCACAGATTGTTTTTTTTATATAAAAAACACTATATTGGTCTTCTTTTGAAAATGTATGCTTGTCTTCTTCATATATCTGTGTGTTTTAGTTTTATGCTTATTTTGTATTCGGCTTAATTTTCTAAGCTTATTTAGTGTTTAAAGCTTGGCTCTTTCTCGTGTCAAAAATCACGTTTAACTTAAGGGATATATAGCTTCTTGTTGAATATTACTGGTAGCTTATTACCTTGTTTTCGTGGCTTATTTGAGGTTTAATAGTGCTTATTCAAATCGTGTTCTTCATTGCGATTTGAAGAGGATTCTTGATTGCGGTTTGTCAAGTATTCAGATGATTAGTTTAAGTTGAAAACGACTTGTGGTCCTTGTTTTAGTCTTGTAGTAGTTTTTGGCAAACAGGTACACTGCGTTTTGACAAATGGTCCCCCCCAAGAGCTGCATTTTGATCATTGAAGACCCTTTTTCATAGTAAATCTAAACGTCATGCTGCCCAAAATTTTCTCAACCTAGCGAGTTAACAGATGATTGTAGCAAGGTGTATTAACGAGTTAACAGGGAAATTTGAAGATTTTTACATGGTCTAAACTAATCAAAACTCTCCAATATTCATTAAATCTTCAAAACAAGTATTAAGAACAAGACCTATAACAAGTTTAAGGTTGAACGATCAAGTTTCAACGTGTTTCGGGTTTTTCGGTTTCGAGTAACGGTTGTTCGCGGATCTTCTAACTAATATCATTACGATCGCGGTCCTTCATAGATCATCGTAGCATATTTAGTTTTGTGTTATCATCAAATAGACGAGATCAAAAAGAAAGAACAAAATGAAAAACCATAACTGTTACAACACGAAGAAGATGAAACAGAATATTGATGCATGAACAATTTTTTATAATTGTTCAAATCTTCAATTTTACACTTATAACCTCTAATTTTCAAACATTTTTACTTTAAACCTTTAGAGTTACTCATTTCTACATTTTTAAACTTAGATTTGTAATATTTTCAATCTTCATCCTTTTATTTTTTTATTTTTTAACATTTTCTCTTTTAACCTCTAGTTTTCAAATATTTCAACTTTAGTCCTAAAATTTATCAAAAGTTACATTTTAACCTTTAGTTTTCAATAATTTTTTCCTTTTAGACTTTCATTTTTCAAAACATTTTCATTTTAGCTTTAGTGTCAATTAATTGCACCGTTAGTCCTTACCACTTCAATTAACAACCGTTAAGCATTTAACTTGGATTTCAATTACACCGTTAGTCCTTGTTTGTGTTTTAATCAACCGTTAATCATCTTAACTTGAAAGTGGAGTAACCGTTCATCCTTTTAGCTCATCAATCGTTAACAAAAGTTCAAGTTCTTTATTTACAACAACGATTTCACCAAAAACGATCCATAACAATTATCATTTCACGGTTTCTTCTTGATTTTGTAAAATCCCGTAAAAGTTTATTCTTTTCTCGGTTTAAATCATAGATTTGTAAAATCCCGTGAAGTATAATTTCATTCATTTAACCACATCATCAATCACTTAATCTACTTAAGATCCTTAATTTCATTTCACACATCGAATTTCAATGGAATCTTCAAATTCAAATTTAAAAGAGAGAGAGCTGCAACTGACGCAACAGCTTGTAAAACAAAGGCACTCCCACTGCATGACATGGGTTGAACAGCTCGAGATACATCTTCGTGATCTCTATCTCAACAGTTCATCTCATGCTGTTGATACATTTAAACCTGCATTTCGTACATTCTTTGGTGAAGAGCATAAGACTTTCAGATTGAAGATGTTCCATAATCTACATCAGTTAAGGCTACAACTTAAAAGAGAGAATCTTCTTGAGGTTAATCCAAGGAGTTGTCTTGAAGCACTCCGAACACAGTTTAAGGAATTTTTTGCCTCAAAAGGGGTAAATTCATCGGATCATCTGAATCAATGTTGGCAACAAGATTTCAAAGAATACACGCTCTGCAAACCTAATACTTACAGACGTAATTTACTCGAGACCCTGGATACACTTAAAGCGGTCATTCATAGAGCTATAATTACATACGGTAAATTACAGCTACAGTCACAAGATGTTCAGATCAATCCGGTTCAAGCAGTGGATGACAGGTTGAGTGTCTCGAAAAGCAGTTAGATAGAGTCTGAAAACAACAATGCACTCAATAAATTAGTGAATGAAACTCAGTTACAATAGCACGAGAGTTTGGTCACTAAGAGTACAACATTGGAGGCTAATTTGAGCATGGACGTTAATGCATTAGATGTTGGGTTAGCTGTTACCGAAAGTAATGGGACAAACTCATACAAGCAGCAGTTCAGGGACTTATATCACATATGTTGTGGATGCAGATATTAGACCAGTCAATGACCAAGTGCCATCTGCTGAGGTACATTTTACTGCTCGACATAATGTCCTTGCTAATGAACAACAACATACTGATCAATATGAACCAAGTTATGACACATATCTGTTGGAAAAAGGTTGATAGCAATACCACTCCTGATGCAACAAATATGTGTCATAGGGGTGGAGAGATTGACTAGGATGCTGAACAATATCAAGCAAAAAGTCCTTTGCTTAAGGCTGAGTTTTCCAAAACGAATGATATGGTTGAAAAAGAAGTTTATAATGAACTTTCAAACAGATTTTTACAACTTGAAAAACATTGTATTTCACTTGAAATTTGAATGCAACAAAAGGAAGAAAGTTTTCAAAGTAACAAACCATGTAAGAATCAGGATTCTCATGAATTTCATGAATTTTTTGAGATAAACGAATTGAAAGCTCAGCTACAAGCCAAAAACTCAACGATCAACAACTTGATGAAACAAATTAAAAATGTGCATGGGAAAAGTAATGAAGCCAAGGTTAAACATGACATTGATGTAATTGAACAATTAACATCGAATTGGAACATAAAGTGGCTAAATTACTTAAGGAAAATGAGCATTTAAAACAGACTTACAAAGAACTTTATAATTCTATCAAAAAGACACGATGATTGTAGCAATTTTACGTATATATAATATATCAAAGTATTTATAGAAATTTACAAATAATCCTTCAGGACAAAGATTAAATGCA
>BQNB010091686.1:0-26809 GCA_026074375.1 Tanacetum coccineum
TCGATGCTGCAACGCAAGTGAATTGTACTAAGCAAATTCAACAACAATCTCTAAATTAATGCCACATGTGGTTGTCAAGGTTTGTTGACCCACAAGGAACTACCCTTACGAAACGCCAAGAGCAAAAGCACCAATAACCTCTTCTACAAAGTTGTTGCAAACAACTTGGGATGTGGGATGAGATATGTCGATGCAGTGATATACGTGATTTTACGCGTTTAGCACTACGAGCAGGAAACTGGGATGCCTCACACAGGGAACGAATTATCAAAGAGGCCCTAACCCTGTTAAAGACGTGCAATTTAGGATCTAACATGTGCCAAATATAATTAGTGTTCGATATGTTAGAATAGAGACCTCATAGGCGTCTTGTTCAGTGCTATTGTAAGGCTCATATAAACACCCCTTACTCCAGTCCCACGTGCTTTCCTCGTTCACATACACGTCTCTACTTATTGTAACTTTCTTCTCAAGAGGATCATATAATCTGAAAGCCTTAGTTCTCTCATCATATCCGATGAACACGTACATTTTGCTCTTATCATCAAGCTTTTTCCGAGTCTGATCAGGAATATGTGCATATGCCACACTTCCAAATACTTTAAAATGAGATATCGTAGGCTTTACACCACTCCAACTTTCTTGAGGGGTTTTGTCCACCAATTTGACATGAGGACATCTGTTCTGAATGTACACCGCACATTGGACCGCTTCTGCCCAAAATTCTTTTGGCATATTTTTGCTTTTTAACATTGAACGAACCATATTCATAATAGTTCGGTTCTTTCTTTCGGCTATTCCGTTTTGCTGGGGTGAGTAGGGTGCTGTCAAGAACCTTTTAATTCCTTCTTCTTCACAAAACTTTGTAAATGGTGTGGACACGTACTCTCCACCTCTATCTGATCTCAAGGCCTTAATGTATTGGCCTGTTGTCTTTTCAACCATTGCCTTAAACTTTTTAAAAGTTTCAAGGGCCTCCGATTTCTGTTCCAGAAAATATACCCAACACTTTCTAGTGAAATCATCAATAAAAGTAATAAAGTACCTTTTATTTCCAAAAGAGACAGGAGAGAACGGTCCACATAAGTCGCTGTGAATTAATTCCAGCAACCCCTTTGCCTCATAGGTTGCTTTTCGTGGGAAAGAGCTTCTTGTTTGTTTGCCAAAAATGCAACTTTCACAAAACCGACCATCATATGCGAGATTAGGAAGCCCATGTACCATGCCCTTTCTTGTTAATTCCTTTAATCCACTGAAGTGTAAATGCCCGAACCTTAAATGCCAAACAGATTCTTCATCGGATAAAAAAACCCCCCCAAAATCTTTTAAACATTCCGCCATCGCTGATGAAGATTTATTTTGATAGAACGATCATACACAGCTTACTAATGCAATTATCACCCCTTCCTTTTTTTTCCAAGAGCATGTTTCCCATTCTTCATCAGTACCAATAACCTTTTCTCCATAAGTAGGCATGAACTCAATATGTTACTCTCATAGCAGGGACATAGTACACATCTTCGATCGTGCTTTCTTTCCCATTTTGAAAGAAACGAATTTTCCCACGTCCTTTCACATCTATCTTTGATGCGTTTCCAAATGATACATGGCCTTGAACAACTTATGTTATTTCAACAAATAGATCTTTCTGCCCGCTCATGTGGTTGCTCGCACCGGAGTCTAGGTACCAGATCGTATCAACTTCTGAAATTTGTTCTTCATGAGCCATCAATAAAATACCACTTTCTTCAACTTGTGGTTCTGTCACAAGGTTGGTCTTTTCTTCTGTTCTTTTTGGCGATCTGCAATCTTTTGCATAATGACCATGCTTACCGCAATTATAGCAGTCAACATTTGGACGGTATCCTTGTCCGCCTCTTCCACGTTCGCGTCCTCTGCCACGTGAATTTTGATTGAAGCGTTTGCCTGTTTGCTCGCTTTCCTGGTTATTATTTTCTCTACCACGACCTTACCCCCATATAAACTTCTACATATCACATCACATCTATCCACAATATATGGCAACTAGATATACAATCGTTGGAATACTCTTTGTCTGCTTAGCAGCTTCTATCGATGCTGCAACGCAAGTGAATTGTACTAAGCAAATTCAAAAACAATCTCTAAATTAATGCCACATGTGGTTGTCAAGGTTTGTTGACCCACAAGGAACTACCCTTACGAAACGCCAAGAGCAAAAGCACCAATAACCTCTTCTACAAAGTTGTTGCAAACAACTTGGGATGTGGGATGAGATATGTCGATGCAGTGATATACGTGATTTTACGTGTTTAGCACTACGAGCAGGAAACTGTGATGCCTCACACAGGGAACGAATTGTCTAAGAGGCCCCAACCCTGTTAAAGACGTGCAATTTAGGATCTAACATGTGCCAAATATAATTAGTGTTTGATATGTTGGAATAGAGACTTCATGGGCGTCTTGTTCAGTGCTATTGTGAGGCTCATATAAACACCCCTTACTCCAGTCCCACATGCTTTCCTCGTTCACATACACGTCTCTACTTATTGTAACTTTCTTCTCAAGAGGATCATATAATCTGAAATCCTTAGTTCTCTCATCATATCCGATGAACACGTACATTTTGCTCTTATCATCAAGATTTTTCCGAGTTTGATCAGGAATATGTACATATGCCACACTTCCAAATACTTTAAAATGAGATATCGTAGGCTTTACACCACTCCAACTTTCTTAAGGGGTTTTGTCTACCAATTTGACATGAGGACATCTGTTCTGAATGTACACCGCACATTGGACCGCTTCTGCCCAAAATTCTTTTGGCATATTTTTTCTTTTTAACATTGAACAAACCATATTCATAATAGTTCGGTTCTTTCTTTTGGCTATTTCGTTTTGTTGGGGTGAGTAGGGTGCTGTCAAGAACCTTTTAATTCCTTCTTCTTCACAAAACATTGTAAATGGTATGGACACGTACTCTCCACCTCTATTTGATCTCAAGGCCTTAATGTATTGGCCTGTTGTCTTTTCAACCATTGCCTTAAACTTTTTAAAAGTTTCAAGGGCCTCTGATTTCTGTTCCAGAAAATATACCCAACACTTTCTAGTGAAATCATCAATAAAAGTAATAAAGTACCTTTTATTTCCAAAAGAGACAGGAGAAAACGGTCCACATAAGTCGCTGTGAATTAATTCCAGCAACCCCTTTGCCTCATAGGTTGCTTTTCGTGGGAAAGTGCTTCTTGTTTGTTTGCCAAAAATGCAACTTTCACAAAAGCGACCATCATATGCGAGATTAGACAGCCCATGTACCATGCCCTTTCTTGTTAATTCCTTTAATCCATTAAAGTGTAAATGCCCGAACCTTAAATGCCAAACAGATTCTTCATCGGATAAACCAGCTTTTAAACATTTTCCGCCAACGCTGTTGAGATTTAGTTTGAAAGTACGATTCTTACACATCTTAACTAATGCAATTATCACACCTTCCTTGTTTTTCAAGAGCATTTTCCCATTCTTCATCAGTACCCAATAACCTTTCTCCATAAGTTGGCCTAAACTCAATATGTTACTCTTTATAGCAGGGACATAGTACACATCTTCGATCGTGCTTTCTTTCCCATTTTGAAAGAAACGAATTTTCCCACGTCCTTTCACATCTATCTTTGATGCGTTTCCAAATGATACATGGCCTTGAACAACTTCTGTCATTTCAACAAATAGATCTTTCTGCCCGCTCATGTGGTTGCTCGCACCGGAGTCTAGGTACCAGATCGTATCAACTTCTGAAATTTGTTCTTCATGAGCCATCAATAAAATACACTTCTTCAAAATTGTGGTTCTTGTTTTTTGTTTTTTTTTTTTTTTTTTTTTTTTTTTTTTTTTTTTTTTTTATGTCCAAGGTTGGTCTTTTCTTCGTTCTTTTTGGCGATCTTACAATCTTTTTCTAATGGTACCATGTTACCGCAATTTTGCAGTCAACATTTGGACGGTATCCTTGTCCGCCTCTTCCACGTCCGCGTCCTCTGCCACGCGAATTTTGATTGAAAGCGGTTTGCATGTTTGCTCGCTTTCCTGGTTATTATTTTCTCTACCACGACCTCGACCACGATTGGTATTATGCCCACCAAAATTGGTTCCTTTCCCCTGGTTGTTCTGATGTGCAAATAAGGCCTTTTCATCCTTGATTGTAGCCTTCGTTTTTAATGCTTCATCAAGGGACTCTTGCTTCTTCTTGTTCTTTCTTTGCTCATGTGCTTCCAACGAACCTGCTAATTCTTCAATTGTCAAGTTGCAATGTTAGACGATTTATAGGTTACCGGGTTACCACCACCATACTTCATCTTTTTCGACCAAATTGCGGTCAACTTCCGACTAACTTAAAACTAATCAATCTTTCAGTTCTATTATTCGTAAACACAAACATTGCCCAAAAAGAAGATAATTGTTGTATAACAGATTATGAAACCATCCTTAACCAATTTCATGTTCTGCCTGTAGTTGGAATTAATGATATAATTAGATATTATATAGTATGCATATGTAATTATCATTGTCTTTTAGGAATAAAAGTATAGGTTTAATTTAGTATATAGTTTGGTTAATAAAACAATTAGTTAGTAGATAACCACTGTAAATGAACCATCATGTTGGTTCATGGTATCTATTCACTTAGTATAAATAGATGTATTGTACAAATATGGAAGATTATCCCTTTTAATGAAGTTATATTGAGTATATATCTTCTTGTCCGTTACATTACTAGTTTCTACAAACACAAACAATCTTTTACTTTCTGGAACTTGATGGAGATCAGTAAAGGATTCTATGTTGGAGAATCCAGTAGGCAAAACATGGGAAACATGCTGAACAAATACCAACAGATGGTATCAGAGCTAAGCAATGATCAGGGCAATGAAGGCTCATGGATCGAATGCAAGTTAAACAACATACGTTTGAAGAGATTGCACGACATCAACAACAAAATTGAAATTCTAGAATCACAACAAGAAAACCAAAACAAGGAAGAACTCAAGGCAAAAGGATTGAAGAAAGTAAGATGCTACAAGTGCAAAGAAAAGGGATACTTTGTCAATAATTGTCCAGTATGAAAGAAAACGGGAAAAGCCAAAATCGTTGAAGAAGAAGATAAAGAATCTGTTGCAGAAAATCACAAACCAACCATTGGAAAATTCAAGCAACACGAACCCTATACCCAAGTTTATCAAGAAAGAATCATGATTTCTGGAGACTATTTAGTACTAGGAACTGAAAATAGGTTTTGGTATGTTAATTCAACTATCTCAAAACACATGTCACCTTCCAAACATCTTTTGTACAAAATGAAGGAATGTTTCTTTGTCGAAGAACACAAGTCCAATTTGCTTTACACACATGGTATTGGTGGCATCGAATTAACAACCGAAGACACTAGTTATACGATTCCCTATGTCTCTTATGTACCAAAAATAAATATAAATGTTCTTAGCATGAAGCAATTGATACTTCAAGGTTTTGAAGTTGAAATAATTGGTGACAAGTGCATCATCACTCATATGTTCGATCCCATAAATGGTAAAAAGATAATAAGAGTCAAAGTGAACGAATGGAAGATGGTCTAAATGGCCAAGATCAGATCGAAGTTAATGGGAAAATGGTGTCTCTTAAAGTTCACACGATTGAAGAATTCATACAATTCATGGAATTAATGAATACAAATAAGATATCATAAAAACACAAGGAGGTGTTTATAAGAAAGTTCAATGATACGCTCAAATGGTTTCACAATGCAAAAGCAGGAAATGATTTGGAAGGGAAAATTCCACCAAAGATATCGAATGTTGAAATCTGCTAATTTGATTTTTATAAATTTGTTAACAATTGTGGAGGCTGTGGAAAAATCTCATAAACAGGTGAATGGATGGAAATAGCAAGGTATTATGGATTTCCAAGTTATTGTGATGAAGATCTCAAGAAGATTTTTGAAGTTACTTGCTGCACCCACAGACCTACTACGAGTTTGCTAAAGGCAGGCAAGGAGAAGGCAGGAAGCCGAACAAGTACACCGAAGGACTGGGTACTTTTGAAGATCAAGGAGAAGGCAGGAAGCCGAACAAGTACACCGAAGGACTGGGTACTTTTGAAGATCAAGGAGAAGGCAGGAAGCCGAACAAGTACACTAAAGGAATGGGTACTTTTGAAGATCAAGGAGAAGGCAGGAAGCCAAACAAGTACACCGAAGGAATGGGTACTTTTAAAGATCAAGCAGATGGACTTGTTGATCATTTTAGAACAAGTGCAACAGGTATGGATATAGCAAGCAAGCATGCCTCAACCAACAAAGCTCTTAAGGAAATTAAGAAAGAAGATGATGATTTTCCAATCGTTTGAAGTGAAACCTCTTAAAGTTTAAGGAACACCAGATTATATCATTAAGGGGAAGTATAATCAGATATTATATAGTATGCATATGTAATTATCATTGTCTTTTAGGAATAAAAGTATAGGTTTAATTTAGTATATAGTTTGGTTAATAAAACAGTTAGTAGATAACCAACTTTTGTAACTTCTATAAATGAACCATCATGTTGGTTCATGGTATCTATTCGCTTAGTATAAATAGATGTATTGTACAAACATGGAAGATCATCCCTTTTAATAAAGTTATATTAAGTATATATCTTCTTGTCTGTTACATTACTAGTTTCTACAAACACAAACAATTTTTTACTTTCTCGTACTTGATGGGGATCAGTAAATAATTCTATGTTGGAGAATCCAGTAGGCAAAACATGGGAAACATGCTGAACAAATACCAACACGATATAGGGTCTGTTTAGTAGATAGATCAAGGAATAATATAGCATTAATTAGCTAACTAGTCTTGCAAGACATGCTTATTACGGTGAATCAATAAATGAGTGACAAAAGTTTTACGGTATGTTATAAGCTCTTGCTGTTCATATTTCTATAAGTTGCAATTTTGATTAGTTGTGTTACTTACCCTTATAACATAATAGTACATCTAAACCTTTAAAACAGTTAAAAAAATGACACATCATGAATTTATAGACGTATTTTGACTAACCGAATCTTTTAGTTATTAACTAGCTTTTTTTAGAATGGAAACTATTATAAAACCAACTAGCAAGAAGCTAGAAAAAGAATTACAAAGAGATCAAATAGGGGTGTTGCAACCAACTATCCCAACTAAAAGTACTTTTCATCTAGAAAGCACCATGTAACAGGTGCAGCGAAACTATATTCGTCAAAAATAACATCTTTAAGAGGGCTTGCGACGAATGAGCAACTGTATTACCAAACCATCCATACACTCCTCAAGTTATATAATGTAATACTTTCCCATCAAATCTTTAACTTTAGAGCTTTTTCTGATGGTATGGAACCCAATTAAGCCAATCAGCATATGAACAAAGGGACGTCCCTTGATAGATTTCCACCAGAGCATACGAGGTTCCTGTCGATATTCGTTAGCCAATCTGCAATTGATGAACAAGTGCGCCGGATTCTTCCTGAGCAGAGGAGCATACAAGCGGACATTAACGATCCAGTAAACTAGAGACACACGTTTGTAAATTGATCGAGTAGGCAACCGATCCAGGAAAACTTCAAGCAAAAACATTTATTTTTATTGGGACATATGTAAACCATTCGCTCATGTAGCAGTAGGGGGCTTTGTTAGCAAGAAACATTCATCAAGAAGAATGTGACATCTTTGACACGAAAAAACACTCTTCCCTATTTAAATCCCACATCCCATCGATCTGCCAGATTAGACAACAAGTCCCTTACTTATGTTTGACGAAGAGCTACCTGGGAATATTCAACCCTCCTCTAACAGAACAACGAAGAGCAGAGGTAACTAAGAATTGCAGTTTATCGCACCATACAATCTTTATTAATCTCCAAGCATAAATTCGTGGAAACATAAGATGAATGTTGAGATGTCACCAATCCAAACTTCATTCCAAAATTGCGTGCGCAAACCATTACCCACACGAATATGACAGTGAGACACTGGTCACACCGCGATCTTGTAAGCAGATGACCTCCCGATATAATGGATTCCAAGTTGAGTAACGGAAACCGAGATAATTTTATCTAATGAGGAGCATGCATAGACATGTTGAGACAACTCCACAATGAATTATCCCGTATATGACTCTCCAAACCCATTTTGAAAAGGAGCACCCTATTTGAAGCATAAAAACTCTGAGACACCTAATCCTCCTTTATTCTTGGTACGCAAGAGAACCTTGGCCTCATTGATCCACACTATTTTCCTCTCGTCGCATTGAACACCATTGAAAAAATTTCTACGTATGGACTCCATCGTTTGTAACACCGACTTAGGAACCTTATAGATGGACATATTATAAATAGGTGTCGACCCAAGAACCGACTTTAAAAGAGTAAGCCTTCCTCCAACAGATAAAGTTTTAAGTTTCCAATTAGATAGACGAGCCTTAAGTTTACCAATCGTATCGTCCCATGCCTGAAGAGTCGAGCTATTACCTCCAACCATCACCCCTAAGTATTTAAAAGGGGTTTTCATAGTCGAACAACCAAAATATAAAGCTGCAGCATTAACATCCTCACTTTGAATCCCGACTCCAAGAAGGTGACTTTTCTTAAGATTGATCGAGAGGCCGGACAACAAAGAAAAACAATGAAGAATGTGAGTAATACCAGATAGATTAGCATATTGACCACCTCACAATAAAGACCTCATCCGCATAAAAAAAGAGGGAGGAAATATTTAAGAGACGAACCAATTTTGATGCCATTTTAAAAATCGCGCCTCGATGCGTCCCTTGATAAACGAAAGATGAAGAGACTCCATAATTAAGATAAAAATGTATGGGGCCAAAGGATCTCCTTGCTTCAACCCACAATGAAATTGGAATTCGAACGTTGGACTACCATTAAGGAGGACCGATGCCATACCAGTGTGTAAAACAACCCCGAATCCAACCGCGCACCATTTAGAACCGAACCCAAAGCTCTAAGAATCTTCTAATAAATTCCCACCTTATAGAATCATATAAGCTATTGCATAATCAACTTTATCACCTTGGCTTGGTTGCTTTTTATGCTTGCACAAGAAAGTAATTCGTTTATGATAACGGGCCATCAAGAATTTGTCCTATAGGAAGAAAAACGCCGTTGAACATACGAATTGACCAGAGATTATCGACGGAAGTCGACGTGGCTTATATTTTCTGTGGCAACCTTGTTATAAGACTCCCGATCAAGCTTATTAGACGATGAATCATTTACGAACTTAGGATCATGGTTTTTCGAATGAGAGCAATGAAGAGAAGTTGCATCCTCTAGAAAATGAACTATGATCGAAAAAAAAACCATTCCACCAGCAGCACATAAAAAAATCAGTTACATAAAGTGTCCCAAGAAACTTTTGAAAAAACTCAATGTGATACCCGTCTGGTCCAGGAGATTTATGTCTTCTCCACAGCCCCACACAGCATTTCGCCACTTATCTCTGGAGATCAGGACTCTCCAACTGTCCGAAACTGACTCAGAAGACAATCGATTAGGGACGGGTTTATAGATTAAGTTTACTTCTTGTTGGCAGTGGGGCTCGAAATCAGATTAGCATTAAAATGCAAACGAAATTCGTCAATGACACGGAAAGGGTATTCATCCACCCATTCACATAACCATAACAACCTTTAATAGCCAAATTCGTCTTTACGAATAATGATTCCATGAAAAATTTTAAGTTGTCATTTCGCCCTCATAGCCCACTGAAGTCTTACGCCTTTTGCATTTTGTCCGAGCAGTCGGAAGACTTAATATCATGTATTTTTTTTAATAAATCTAACCGCGTCAGAAGAATATCATCATTTACGCCCCCTTGATCAATAACTTTGTCAATATGACACAGCTTGGAAGGAGATCCCACAGACGACCAGATTGATTCTTTTTGCATATCATGAACCCATTTTTAGAACGTATTCTTTGTCAGGATTTGTAATTTTCTTCTTGAATCGAACTTTTATTTTTATCTTCATGTTCAATATTATTCCAAGTTTCCAACACCATTTTGATCGTAAGCCCTGTACTAAAACCAAGAGTGGTAAACCCGAAAAGCGGGAAGGCCCATAATCGTGAACCACTTCCCGATGTAAGAATTGGTCTTATGATCCGAGACCGGGGCCCTATCAAGACAAATACCGGAAAGATGAGGGAATAAAGAGAGTAAACCATCCTGTAAACAAAAAAAATGATTCTAATTTACATCATCTTCTTAGCGACTGAAAAGACCAAGTAAAAGACGTACCCTTCCAAATGTGGATTTCAACGAGCCCGAGTGTGTTATAAAAACTATTAAATTCATTAGCACCTTGCGATTGTACAACTGAACCCCCCCGAAACGATCCTCCATGCATCTAACTTCATTAAAATGCCCCATATCCTTAATCAATGACCATCAAACGGCTGATTAAGGGACGAAAAGTAGCTCCAATAGCGAAACGCTTGCTTGTGATTAGGACTGAGGGGGCAGTAAATAGACACCACAAGTAACTTCGCGATCCGATTAGAAACCCATGACGCATATAAAGCTACAAAATTGTTCGAGGACAACATGATGCTCTTTAGGAAAACACTTAGATCCATACACAATTAAAATACACCAGAATTCCCAAACTGCTTCGCTAATGTATATCGAGCTTATTGTTACCCCATAATACTTTAAACATCCATTTATCAGGAAAATAACAATCTAAACTTGGTTTCTTGAACAGAAAGGAAATTCACCTTGTGTGTTTTTTGTTTAACTCCTTAATCCAAATCTTTCTTAGCTTGGATCTAGGCCTTGATACGTTTTAAAGATATACAATCATTGAAACCACCGTGAGCTCCTGGTTGATCCAATTTCCATGTCATTCATAATCCTTCCATAGTGAACCCCATAGATTGGCCTCAACTTTAATCATATCGTCTATATCCTCCAATACTCGAGCCACATGCTTTTTTTTTGGAATCGATTACTAGGGGAAGCATGTTCATTTAAGGGGTTGAGCATCTCCCCAAAACGCGAGACCTGAGACCTTATCCGAGCGATGTTTAGACAAAGAAAGTTCCATACCTTGACCCCTACCTGTGCCATCAACATGTTGAATTCTCTCTCAGGTTGTAAATCAGGCTGGGAAAGGATACTTGAATCCAATACCAGAATTTGCCTCGCCCTTTGTCACGTTTATTAAGAAGATAGTAAAGGTTAAATGGATTCTAGAATTCTCCTTCTCGTTGTGGTGACAGTTTCTTAGTATGTTCATGCCACCAAAAGAATCAGCCTTACATCAAAAACTGTATAGACACACCTTCAATATCAGTTTCGTCGTCCAAATTCATCTGCTCTACTTAATTGTCAACTTTTATTCTCTTCGCCACCATTAACGATATCGTCTCAGAATAATCATCAACTTCTTTATTATCATTAACGTCGAAGACTAGAAGAATACGCCTTAGTTAATTAACAAAAATTTTGCCACGAACAATAATCTTAAATTTTCTAGAATTATTTGTCCTCAAGTTTCGTCTTTAATACAGATACTTTACGAGCAAACAATCATCCTTTGTTATCTTCAAGTTCTATCAGCTCACCCTAACAGGACCCAATATCTTAGAGAAAGTACGGTCCGGACCAGGCGTGTAGTAGGAACTCCCTCTATATCATCCAAACAATCCAGCTCCCCTAGATACAAATCCGGCTGTGGGCCATTAACATAATTGACTAAACCAAGACGGCACACCAATCATGTTTCATAAAATCTCATTTTGGTTGGGACAATGTAGCTTAATCATAACCACATAGGCCACCAAAATTCGCAAGCCTCACATGCTGGAAACCCTCATTCGCTAAAGAAGGCCGTAAGTTTTTAATTGAAGAAAAATCTTACTTCCCCTAACAAAATTATCAAGGTCACGTTGTACCACACATTCATCATCCTAAAAGACCATGGCAAGAGAGAGGCTATATGATTAAAAGTATTAGGCTTACCTTTTAAAACCAGAAGATTTGAAGAAGCCACTTAGCAGCAGGTCTAGTGAAATATTTGGCCGAAGAGGAGTGGATTGGTGACGATCAAACCGAGCAACATTTGCGTGTAAATGCATTGCGGACATTCTAAAGTGCACAGGTTACCAACAAGTCGTCAACATTATCAACTTAATAAATCGAACAAAGCAACATTTTCCCGCTTTCGATTTGGCGATCAGGAATTAAAAACATCAACAACAGTCCCATAACCATTACACACCTCCCATAGATCTTTAGATGTAGTGTTTCTCGGGAAATTCGTAATAACAAAATAGATTGGAGATCAAACGTGTGTGTGGTCGACGGTACTGCGAGCCGTGCCCCCATAAGAAAAAAGGAAAATTATCTTTGAAACGGATGGAACAGTATCGAAACCCAAAAAAAACTATATGATTATGTCGATTCAATTTAAAGAACAATTTAGGACCCGGTCAAAACGAAACAACCTAAAAAAATCAAAAATCAACATGAATTAATATTCAATCTGAATTAGAGGATCGAAAAAAATCCGAAACCTAACCCTAAAAAATACGTCAAATTGTTCTATGAATTAAGGGAGCGTTACATCAAGATTAGATATTATATCGAGCGTTATTTGATGAATGATAATCAAACAGGCTAAAGAAGATCGATCCAATGAAGAGAATCTTTTATTATTATTATTATTAACTAGCTTTTGAGCTCTATACCCACATGCGGTTTAGACATCATTTTAAGTCTACAGGATATTGTGTTTATATATTTTTCTATTGAATATAAACGAGTTTTGGAACTTGCGTTTTGCGGTGGGGCGTTTGTTAGTTGTCGATAAAGGATTCTGGATCGGGTTGCGTTAGTAGGTGGGGTTTAGAAAAACGGCAGGCTAGTTTTCGTAGTTTGCCGCATAGTGTTGGGGGTTATTTTGCCAAATTTTTTGTTGGGCCGAAGTTATATATAGCGTAAAGTTTAAGTTAGTTTTCGTAATTTGCCATATATTGTGGGGATATTTTCGAAAATTTACATGGGCCGGTAAATGAGCCGGGTAAATGAGTCGGGTCAACCGGTTATGGGACGGGTTGCGGTTCAGGTTAAGCGGTGGAGGTCAGGGGTGCGGGTCGGGACGGGTATCTCGCCGAATGTATATTTACTATAAATATATGTTAGATAATCACCTAAAATGTAGTTTTAAGACGATAAATACAAAATATATATATTTTGCGGAAAAGCATTCAATAAAAAGTTAAAATTAAATCAATTTGGTGGAGAATTCTGATGGAGAAAAAAAACACATAAAAATATATGTGTCAAATTTGTGAAAACAAAAAACTTGAAAAAAGAAGAGGTAATTAATAAAACTGTAGTGGTTTAATTTAAATAATATGATATGTAGTTTAAGTGTAAATTTATATAAATTTACAATTTATATTATAACTTTAAAAAATAAACAAATAACTCATTAAACTTTATACCCCTATAATTTATATTTTAAAATACAACAAACGCAAACAATTCTTACTTCCAATAAAAATTTAACATTATTTAATGACATACCAAATCTACCCGAAGACTTTCTAGTGGATTTTTCATTGTCGGCATAAAAATCATGTTGTACAACCAAATAGAAAAACACCGAAGCACATAAATTATCGTAAATAAAGAAAAGAGGTTTTCTAGCTATTCAATACGTACTAAAATTTTAACAATTGAATTTCTGAAAAAATATTTATTTCATTGACATGTTTTATAAAGTGGAAGTCAATGGTTCGAATATAACGATGAGAAAATTAATCCCCTTGTGACCTCGGGGGTTCATTTGAGCCGACTCCGGGCTACCTAAAAGGGTAGTTTCGCTGTGATTAGTTTGCTCACAGTATCGAGTCCGAAAACAGGTAAATCAAAAGAAAAAAATTACTAATTATCATACTACGTAATATTTAAAAGATTTAATAAATCTATTATGTTCATATGATTTCGGTAATACTTTATACATAACTTATAAAAAATAAAAAATAAAAATTATATATATATATATATATATTAAAAAAACATAATGTCTAAACCTCATGCGTGCACGGGCATTAAAACTAGTAATATATCTCACAAATGCTTCGTAGACATGTCTCGTCCCCTCGGAGAGCAATATGAGTTGCAAGCGGCACGCGTCCAGATTCCAATTCATTAACTGACGTACCCAGATTGTAAGAAGCGTATGATTATGAGGGTTCACACCCACACAAACCTCATGAATAAGGCTGAATAGACACACAACACTGCATCAAAACGTTAAGCTTGTTACACTACGGATATGGCCACTATGAGTCTATGACTACGTGATTTTAAATATGTGACTACTTTTTAACACAAGTACTCTGGTATAAACCAATGATATACACTTTCAATGTTTGTAGTCATCAGTAGTAAAATTATTGTAATGGTGGAAGAAAAACATACCACAAAATTAGATACACGACCACAACGAGTTGTCTAGGTCCAACTTGACTGTTCGGGATCTCCATCAAACAATGTCATGATCCTGCAATTAAATACATACTCAATCACCCCAATAAACTGTTCTAAGACTTTGCAATGGAAAAATATAAGACTAACTCTTACAGGATGGATGGAGAATAATGAACTTGATCGGATAAAGAATGTGCATACACATTCTAGATGAAAAATCAAGTGTACATGATTTGTGTAATAATACTTAAAATAGAAGTATGATTATGGGAAACCTTTTGAGAAGGTTGATTATCCAGTTAATTCGGATAGTGATGATAAGGTTGAACCTGTTTGAAAACGAAAATGCAAATTTCTTGTCTTCAAAGGGAGTTGGATATGGCCTGAAAAGCTTGTGAGAACAATGGAGGGAAAGAGCAGTGGATGATGAATACGACCCATATAATGATGATATGTATGAAGGTCAAGAAATTCCTGAAAACATACAAACTATATGTGATAATTTCGATATTAAGGTCCGTGGTCAGAAGAAGAAATGGATTACTATTTTTTATTTCAGTTGAGTCATTTGTAATCTAGTTAACATTGTATCTTCCTTATGAAAGAAGTTTACCTATATAATGAGCTGAGATGTGGAACTATTGAACATGAGACCGAAAAAATAAACACACACAAAATAAAAAAATAAATAAAAAAGTAATGCCCCGCAACAACACGCGAAAAATTAATACCCCGCAGCAACACGCGGATAATCGGCTGTATTTATCTATATTCCGTAAAGTCCAAAGCCCATCCACGCGTTCACCAAAAAACATACCAGATTCACTCACCACCACACACGTGTCACATCATCACTGGACCAGTCACCTCACCACACACGTCACGCTAACATATCCACCTGTGACCAACTGCCTATATAAAGAAATCACCCCCCAAATGAATACTCACACAATCAATTAAACTAACAAACCCTAATTTTCTCTCAATTCGCTTCTTCAAATTAGTTCAAAGGTATTATCCTTTATTCGGTTTTCTAATTCTAATTCAGTATTTACGTTATAAAATGTTGTATGTAGGTTGTTTAGCATTTAGTTATAACTAATTTTATATAGCAAGATCAAAAATTGTGTTATTGACTGCTATTATTAGGTTGATCATGTATATTGTGATATGATTAACATGATGTATCTTCGAGTATTATGTTTTTTTAGGCTAGTAGAAGTTAATTTAGAAATTGTGCATAGGTGATGTTGATAATCATGATTAGTTAGATGATATGAAGTTGCGTGGATAATTCGTGTTTAACAGGTTTAGATATGGAGTTATGATGCTGATGTGTTTGTGAATGCTTAATTAGTCTCAAGTTATGCGGCTGATAGTTTGTTTACTAGACCTTGAATTTTGGCGGTTTGAAATTAGATGATCTGAATTGTAGGTTTTGGTTAATTGTAGAGTTGAGTACGGCGTTTGTTACTTGGATGCAAATGGTGTGTTTCAGGCTACGTGAATACAATTTGGCTATAGTTGGGCCTGTTTCTTTTGCAATAATTAGAGTTTTATGTTGCTTATTGGATATGAGTTGGCCGGTGTTTGTTGGTAGTAAACAGAAGGGTTCCGATAAGTTATGTAGCCTATATTGAATTAACAATAAAGGGCTTTGCATAATATTCTGTTGTACCAGTCTACTCTAAAAGGAAAATAGTCTATTTTTAGTGACGATGCCAAACCACACGTGATACAGCAAACAACATGCAGAGATTAAAATCTGTAAATAATGGAGAGATTCAACGACTTCAAAGAAGGCCTAAACCAGTGGTTTGTCAGTTGTGAATGCTGTTGTAAGGTGTATGCTGTTGTCCGTTGTGAATGCTTTGCGTTCATGTATGCATGTAAAATTCAATGATAAGCAATATGCCAAGTATATTATGGAGTCAGGCAACGTATAAATACCTTTCCTTCAATTTGGAGCCTATTTTATTACCCAATTCCCCTTTCTCAAAACCGTGGTTTACTTGTCGTGGTTATGTGTACTTCCCTATACTCCTTTTTCTACATTAGTAATTTAGTTACAATATTTCTGAACTTGTTCCAATAAGCCGCTAATGAAAAAAGGGGCGATAATAGGAAAGAACATTCAAAAGAAAGTTAGCACGGATCCTTCGTGTTCTTTCCATAGAACTAGCTCCAAGACATACCTAGATCATAGAACCATACAAACAACCATGTGATTCGATCTTGATAAAGGAAATAACTTGAAGGAACGGTGGCAAGTGCATTTTGAATGCCTTCCTGGTGTCACCTTTTTTTCTACATAGTTAGTGACAATTTTCTGACTGTCAATAAGCCTGGTTAGGGTGTTGATAGGTTTGTTTACCCGAACTCTAAGGCATTATTGGGCCTGGTTAGTTTGACCTTAACCCTATAACTTTTGATATATTTAATACGGATCGGGATTGAGCTATTCCAACTATAAGCCAATAATATATATATATATATATAGGATATATATATAAATATATTATATAAATATAATATATATATATATAGAATAATAAAATATATATATAAAATATATAAGATATAGAATAAGATGAAGGTAAAATAAAAAGATAAATATTGTGAGAAGGATACAAAGAGAAACTTTTTTATATAAGTTCTCGAAAATTTCCAAAAAAATTCCATTAAATCAGTATGTTGGTGCATAAAACTTTTGGTAAAATAATTTATTCTAATTTTGAGTTTTTTAAACGTTTTTTAAAGCCAAAAAAAGAAAATTTGAGCACAAAAAAATTTTGATGCACATAATTTTCGACTTGTTATAGTTTTGATCGCAATAAGAAAATTTTTTTGATGCAAAAAAGTCAAAAAAGTTGGTACAAAAACGAATTTTGATGCACAAAAAAACCGATTTAATGCACACACGTTTTTTAAATAAACAAAATATCGGCAAAACTATCCACTTTAGAAAAACTTCCTTACAACGTTATCCATTGCACCACATACACGCTCTTGTGAAATTTTTTTCAGAATTTTTTTGAACTTTAAAAAAAAAAAAATCTTTTTATCCTTCTCACCAATATTTGTCTTTTTATTTGATCTTTATCCTATATATATATATATATGAAATTTTAAATGCCAGTATACATTGCATGGGACGATTGGTTTGTGTACTGTTGTCAACTTTGCAACATAATAGACTTAAGGCTGTCATTAATCGAATAAAGCTTCCTTGATACTTTGTACATACTTATTTAGTTGTTTGCAGAGTCTTCAAAGTTATTTTTATGGTAAAAAACAGTCCCTCAATATATGGAGTTAAAGTGCATTTATTTCGCCTCGCCAAAATAATCTTGTATCAACTATTAACTTATAGCTTGATTCATTTTTTTTTAAAACTTGCTATAAAAATGTAATTCTCTCTAGAAAAGTTGTGCAGTGCTGGAATGTTGTGCTAACTACTGTTTATATGCACATGTTTATTGATCTTGGAACATTTGAACATGAAAATGATTAACTGTATTTGTTGGGAATTTTTCAACTATAACAAGTATATATAAGTTGCCTACTAGTCCATTTATGTTAAAATCGGGTGTATTGAGCCGAATCACCCCGCCTCACCCTGATATCCCGATTTCTTTTAGGTCGGGTTGCGGTTAGTTTTCATACCAAAACCTGAATTCAACGTTAACACCCCTAATTAGGGTTGTATGATACTGACACTCTGCATGTTTTGACTGGTGAATCGTATGCTACTATAGTTTGGTTTGTTTGAAATCCTCTTATTAGTGTACTGGGTTTAGTTTTACAGATTCAAAATCTTAGTTAAGACCCTCACTGGAAGACCATCACATCTGAAGTACTAGAGCTCTGACACAATCGACAACGTGACGCAAAGATTCAAGACATTGAGGGATCCGCCCTCCCAGACCAACAGAGATTGATCTTTGCAGAAAGCATCTTGAATATGGTCCGTACCTTATCGACTACAACATCCAGAAAGAGTCCACACTCAACTTGTTTTGAGGCTCAGGGGAGCAATGCAAATGCCTTCGTGAAAACAACTAACCGGCAAGACCATTACATTAGAGTCGAGAGCACTGATACGTCGACAATGTGAAAGCGAAGATTCAGGATAAGGAAGGTATCCCACCTGATCAGCAAAGGTTGATCTTTGCTGGAAACACTTGAAGCTGGTCGTAAACTCTACAGCAACAACCTCGCAGAAAGAGAACCCACACTTCATCTTGTCTCAGACTAAAGAGGAGGGATGCAGATCTTTGTGGAAGACTCTGACCGGAAAGACTATTACTTTGGAAGTTGAAAGCTCTGACACCATAGACAATGTCAAAGCGAAAATCCAAGATAAGGAGGGTATCCCGCCAGACCAGCAGAGGTTGATCTTTGCAGGCAAGCAGCTAGAGGATGGGCGAACTCTTGCAGACTACAATATCCAGAAGGAATCAACTCTGCATTTGGTGCTTCGTGCTTGAGAGGTGGTATGCAAATTTTTGTGAAGACATTGACATAAAGACTATCAACACTGAGTTGAGAGTTCTGACACAATCGATAACGTCAAGGCGAAGATCCAGGATAAGGAAGGCATCCCTCCAGACCAGCAGAGGCTCATCTTTGCAGGAAAGCAGCTTGAAGATGGACGTACCCTTGCTGACTATAATATTCAGAAGGAGTCCACTCTCCACCTTGTCCTTCGTCTTCGTGGTGGTAACTGAACCTCCTGTTTTTTTGTTGGTTTGGAAGATACACTATTCTGTAACCAATTTCTTGGGTACCACTGTGTCAAGTGTTTTGTGACAATGGTAGTCCTTGTTTTGTTTAATAAAGTACTCTGTTTGGTAATTGTCTATTTTTTTTATTTGATTGATTCCAAGTCCTATTCTCATGCTAGATCATCTGAAATGGTATCCTTTACGAGTTATTTCTGGTCTACTTGCCGAGAATGTGCATAGGTTATTTTATTTGGTTGTGTTTGAGCTTTACTTGACAGCTACTCACGTTGCGACAGTCTAGTTGATACGTGCACTTTGGTACATTAGTCAAATTCATTCAACTGGGGGGACGACATAGCAATAAAACCTGGTGGAAAGATAATTGAAAATCCATGACTTGAGTTGGAACTTACTGTCAGATGTATGCCTACTGCCTAAAATTGATGATGGTGTTAGTTTGTGGTGCACGAGTACATGCCATCCCTAAAGCCTTGGTGGCATAGCTATTGCGAGCATGCTGTTCCTGGTCAGGTTCCATGTAGCGGCAAGTACTTTCAGTTGCAAACTTAAGCTCATTTATCAGGTTTGTCACATGACTTGTATGCTTTGGGTTAGTGTTGCAGTTGGTAAGGCTTGAAGCAAATTGTTCACAAAGTAACAAACACAAGTACAGGATTGTCACAAGCATCTGTAGAAACAAAAAACACAATAAGAACCCCATCAGATTGCAAGTTTGAAGTAGATGATTGTGTTAGGCGTCCAAATGTTTGCCTTTAATCTTGATAATTACAATCTAAGCGTGGTTGTTTGCTACTTGTTCTACATTTAATTTTGCAAGTTTGCTGTACTGGAAAGTTACATTTAATCTTTTAGCCCATACTTCCATTTACAAACTTAAATCGGACATCATGTTTGTCATTTAAGGTTGAAGCAATTCAATCTGTTTGAGGAGTTAGGTTGACAAATGTACAATTCAAACAGGCAATACTATTTTTGCTGTCATCATAAGACCATGTTGAGATAGAGATTCACCATTGTGCAATATATTGTATTATGAAGTAAACGACGTTATATAGCAAGTCGCCTCACATCGAGGTCCTGAACTTGAATGTCACACCTCTTAGTTGCCTGTTTCCCATGAGAAATACTCAAATACATGAACATGTTCCATTTTCATTCAGTTGCATAGATTATTGAACGCCACATACTATTAATGTTTCATGATTTTTCAAATGTTTGGGTTTTGGTTTAGGTAAAACCTAAAGTATTCTTCCAACAAAAAGGACCTTGATTGCAAAAAAAAAAAAATGTACCCATTGAAAGAGTAAGCTGGTCAGTTTCTTTTCGAAGAAGTCTTGTCAGACTAAAAGTGATAAGCTAGCTGTGGCTACTAAAACATAACAAACCAACAAGTGGCTCGGCTACCACTTCACAGTACAAGCAATGAAAAAGTGAGGCTATAATTAGCCTTAGCCCTATGAAAGATTGCATCGTTTGAATGGTTTTACAGGTTAAGGTGGTGATCGTTGATAGCATCACATTTCACTTCCGTCAATATTTTGGTGACATGCACAAAGAACTAGAGTACATGGTGAATGGACACATGGTATCTTTTCATGCGTGGTGAAAATTTTTGGTCAAAAATACCGATTTTCCCAAAATGCACCTTGTCCCAAGTTTTTGTGTTACAAGTCTTCATTAACTTAAATGAAATGCACCTTATAACTTTTACTGATCCGTCACTGGACTTTTGTATACCTCCTTTTTGGTTTGTAAGAATGAGTTAATTAGAGGCACATATCGGCATTATGGGATTGGATTTTTAATGCATAATTAAGTGTGCAAGTTGGGTTGGTTGAATGAACATATTAATTTAAGGTAACTTTTGTACGGGTCAAAATGCGTCTGGTAACAATTCTTTCTTCGTTTCTAGATGGATAGACTTGGAATCAAAGTGAATTTAAATCCACATTACAATCTATAGTGTAAAACCCAAAAGAAGTGTAGGAGTTCTATACATTTTGGATACGTTTTATTCGTAATTTTAGTTCCATGGTTGCTCCTATCACTGATTGTTTGAAACAGCCCAAATTTGTATGGACATTGGAATCTCAGAAAGCTTTTGATACCTTAAAGAAAGCGGTCACAGCAGCCCCGGTATTAGCTTTACCCAATTTTGAACATGTTTTTCAAGTCGAATGTGATGCCTCTGGCCTCGGGATTAGGGGCGTGCTAAGCCAACAAAATCGACCTATTGCTTTTTTTAGTGAAAAATTTAATGACTCACGCAAACGTTATAGCACGTACGATAAGGAATTTTATGCAATTGTTCGAAGTTTAGAGTATTGGCGCCACTACTTACTACCTAATGAATTCATCCTTTATTCGGATCATCAAGCATTGCGCTTTATCCAAGGGCAGGCCAAATTAAAACCGCGCCATGCTAAGTGGGTTGAGATGCTACAGGATTTTTCATTTGTCATTCGTCATAAAGCTGGGAGTGCGAATACGGTGGCTGATGCCCTTAGTAGGCGTCCCGTTTTGACCACCACGTCTACTGTTCATGTGGAGGGATTTGAGAATCTCAAACTGTTATACGTGGATGACCCGGATTTTAAAGATTTATGGATTAAATGCAACACTACCCCATTTCGTGATTATGTTCGCCGTGACGGTTTCCTGTTCAAAGGTCGTCGTCTATGTGTCCCACTTTCTTCGGTCCGGGAAGCAATCATTCTTGAGGCTCATCAGGGAGGTTTAGCGGGTCATTTCGGACGAGACAAAACTGTTGCAATGGTTTCTGAACGTTTTTTTGGCCCAAGCTTGTTAATGATGTCGTGAAAGTGTTAAGTTGTTGTCGCATTTGTCGTCTTGCAAAGACTCATCACACTAATCAAGGCCTCTACACTCCGCTGCCTACACCAAATGGTCCTTGGGAGGACGTTTCCATTGATTTTGTTCTTGGTTTACCTTTGACACAACGCAAAAAGGATTCCATTATGGTGGTGGTCGACCGTTTTTCGAAGATGGCGCATTTTCTTCCTTGTTCAAAAACATATGATGCATCTCAGGTGGCTCGTTTATATTTTGCTGAGGTCGTGAGATTGCATGGTGTTCCCAAGACTATTACTTCGGATAGAGATGTCAAGTTCGTTAGCCATTTCTGGCGCACCTTATGGAAGCACTTAGGCGCCAACTTGCAATTTAGCTCCTCTCATCACCCGCAAACGGATGGACAAACGGAGGTCACTAACCGGAGTTTAGGGAATTTGCTTCGTTCATTAGTTGGCGATAATAAGAAACAGTGGGATCTCGTCCTTCCTCAAGCTGAATTCGCATATAACCGTTCCTCACATAGCTCGACAGGCCGCAGCCCGTTTTTGGTGGTTTATGGACGCAATCCTTTTACACCTTTGGACCTCGCACCTTTACCCGTTGTTGATTCTTATAGTGTTGAAGGAGAAGCTCAAGCCACTCAAATCAAAGCTTTACATGAACAAGTTCGTGACCAAATCACGAAACATAACTTGCAATATCAGGCACGTGCTAACAAACATCGAAAGCATGTTGTTTTCAATGAGGGTGATTTAGTTTGGATTTACTTGCGTAAAGACCGTTTTCCGCCAGGTCGTTATGGAAAGTTACAGGATTGTGCCGATGGTCCATTTCGTGTGGTAAAGCGTATCAATGATAATGCATATAAGATCGATTTGCCTGGGTCGTATGGAGTTTCTGCCACTTTTAATGTTGCTGACTTAACACCTTATGTTGAAGCAGATGATTTTCATGGAGACTCGGGGACGAGTCATTTTTTAGAGGGGGAGGATGATACCGATGGGCCTGATGGGTCGAGCCCAGTGGACCAACGAGCTGTTGACGAGAATGAGGCCGGTGGGCTAAGTGGCTGAAGAAACAAGTTATGGTAACAAGATCCCATCCAACCAAAGTCAAAGGAGAAGTTGAAGTCAATTACAATTCTATTTTTGGTTCTAAATTTATTATGCCTATTATTATGTTTCTTGGTCCTCAAGTTTAGGGATTTAGAATTATCTTGTGTTTTTGTTTCCTATATATATTGTGTAAAACTCCTTGGTTGGTTGGTGAATGATTATTGAAGTTTTCATATTAAACACGTCGTTTGTGTTCTCTTACTCGGTTGGCCGAGAAGAATTTTCCGACGACCAGCAACTTGGTTGGCCAAGTGCTCGCCGCCGCTAGGTTTCAGTCCTAGGGTTCTATTTTCCTCCCAACATCCTTATCAGTTATTGCGGTACCTTGTTTGATAAGGGACCCTCTCCGGCCACTAACGAAACATGCGAAATATTAGGAAACCTTAATATTTCGTTCGCCTATAAAAAGAGACTTTCTGACACAATGAACAGTACGATTTTCTCACTCTATACTCTCATACTTTCTCTCTCTACATGATTACTTACTTTCGCGTCGGAGTCTAACCGTAGGGTCCGTCCCCACGGTAAGGCTAACGGTTTTTATCTGATTGTGCAGGAAATCGTCACTTCTCTTGCTCTAGTACAAAACCCAACGCTCAAATCATCTGGAAGCCCAACCCAACACAGGATTTGAGCCCAGATCTACACCCGACACGTATTTTGTATTAACAACATGAGTAAATAATTTTTTTCTTGTTAAGTGTCACATATGTTATTTTTAATTTAGTTAAGTCCTTACTAAAGAAGATGTCGTAAGGCGCAACAAATCAAGAACCAAAAGTTTCTTTTGTTTAGTTGTAAATGAAGTAGGCAAAGCACAACTTAAGATGTCATTGTTATTTAACATATTTGACCTTCGTTTTACATATTTGACCTACATTTTGACGTTCGTTTCCCATATGCTTACTCTTGGGTATAAACATGTACAATAATGGTTGTAAACAATTGTGTAGTTATGGCCCAGCAATTTGCTTATATCCGTAGCCATAGGTAAAGGTGTGGTCATTGGTTAGGATGTTATTTTTTATTTCGTGAATAGTATAGTGTTTAAACTTGAAGATTGACACTTTTAAGTTTTACCAATGCTTGTTCACAAGTTCTGTGGGCGTAATAGTGGTGGAAATTCCAGTCCTTGAAACCGGGGCAAACTAGATTAGATTTGAAATCTAATGGGTTTAAAGCAGCCAAGCCAAACAGGTTGCAAGTCCACATTGTTTTATCCAAATGTTTCTACCATATATCAATTTATTCTATTAAATTTGGTATCAAGTTTATAGAAGTTATGTAACGGTTTTTTGTTTAGGGGTTTAGATTCAATTATGTGCATATCTAGGACTGCAGATTTGAGTCTTGACCCATTCGAGTCTGCTACTTATGATCCAGGTGTGCAATAAATATAATTGTGAGTATTTTCCTGACTGCTGCAAGTGATACTTATCTATTTTGGGTCTGCAAGTTTTAAGGTCTTGCACGTGCAGGCTAAAGTCAGCTAAAAAGTTTGATTTACTATATGTCGACTTTCTTTTCGGAGGTTGTATAGAATAGGAATAATGTGAGTGTGTGATATAATGTTTGCAGGTAGGAAACGAAACTATGTAGCTCAAGATGGCAACATATTCTGCTTCTAATTGTCTTCGTGGTATGTGCTCTAAGGTTAATTTAGTTAGGATTTGATAAACTGTTAACCATTAACAACCACGAGTACGCAGCAGATATGGATCAAGTTTGGCACACACAATAAACATAAAGAAAACATACCTCTTGTAGAATCAAATGTTAATGAAACAAAGTGACTAAGATGTCACATCTACGGTTGCTCACATAACACGACAACTAAATACGTCAAGATGTTAGTCTTTACTTCACGTCTCTCAAACACCAAGTGTATAATGCTTGTTCTAGATTCGATCCAAATATCAAAGTGATATGCGTTTGGGTTAACCATTAACAACCATGAGTACGCAGCGAATATGGATCAAGTTTGGCACATACGATTAACACACAATAAACATAAAGAAACATACCTCTTGTAGAATCAAATGTTAATGAAACAAAGTGACTAAGATGTTACCTCTACGGTTGCTCACATAACACGACAACCAAATACGTCAAGATGTTAGTCTTTACTTCACGTTTCTCAAACACCAAGTGTATAATGCTTGTTCTAGATTCGATCCAAATATCAAAGTGATATGCTTTTGGATAGAACAAAGAAAAAAAAGAGAAAACCCAAATCCAGACAACCACAACAGGACTCGAACCTGGGTCTGTGAGTTATAAGAACAACAACACAACCATTGGACTACATGTCCTTTGTTGTATAATAGTGAACACATAAACATAAAAGTAAACTAAACTGTCATGCATACAAATTATATCATTATCCATGTATGTGGTACTTTTACATTAACATGCATACATGATATTATTTAAATAGTTCAAGCGTATGGTTTTCGTGTTTTTGTTGTCGTAGGGTTTTTTTTTGGATATTTAATGTCGTGCGTATTTATTGTGGGACGTCTCAATAAGGGAGAAGGCATGGGTGTTTATATAGCACCTCAACCCTAGTTATAAATAAACTCTAAAACCTTGAGAATAATCTTCAAGTCTTTAGCTTATCACCTTATCATATAAATACATCCTTATCACTAAAAATCTACATACAAATCCACTTTTAGAATCCTCTAAAATCTGCCACTTTTGGGAGGAGGACAAAGGTTTTCTTTTTTTGACATTTAAACCCTTCTTTTTATATTTAACGTGTATTAATTAGTCTATAACGTCTAACGGTCAAACTAATAATCCGTTAAATATATTTCGTGAAACATATTATATATGTAATAAATATAAACGAGTTACATATATTAAATATATAATAAACGTACTCTTCGTGTTTTAATAAGCTCACACATTTCTAGTCGTATTAGTGCTAGTCCAACTACCATAATCCAACAGCTCCCACTTGGAAGTTGGAGTAGCAGACTGCCCAAATACTAACGACGGAAATGTTTAGCAACACTCACATTTGTTATTAAAATTAGAAATGTCTGAGATCAAATTTCAAAAACATTCTCAGTAGCATGGTTATGTATCTCTTGCTATAATCATCTCTTTGTTCAAATACCGTTAAACCATGGATATGGATCCTAACCCATTCCATATAGTTTAAACATTTAGATTCTCGTTATAGAACTTAATTCAGATATACCAAATGTAATCAAGAATCATCTTGAATTACCCTTTGGGTGCGGCCACACAATTATCTGATTAATTCTGGAGAGGCGCCAATGGTATCCTACTGCACATCAAGGGGAGGAACAAATTCTTTGTTGAATACAAGTGTTGTGAATGCTGCTTCACATCACTTCCAATAATAGCCTTTATAACTACCATTTCGTTTGACTTAGAATTAAAAAGTGATATGCACACATACCAGAACTTGTTTATATTCTCAAGTCTAAGGATGACTTAACTAACCATTTTTCGATATTTTACTCATGACTAAGGATCCAAAAGTAAATATTCGAAGGTTGGGGTGTCCAATATGCATCCCTTGTGAATAACATATGAGTTTGGCGGGAACCATCCATATATTCAAAGAATATAACCAACACTCACATTTG